>VXAB01007343.1:161571-254317 GCA_013399175.1 Odontophorus gujanensis | reverse complement strand
CATAAGCTGCAACAAAACACGTTTTGTTGAGAATCTAGGATTATCATGTTAGTCATCGAGGCTGAGCCCAAGGGGAAAGCAGTGAGCTCAGTGGACTCTTTCTCAATGGTTTTGCAAATTATTTCTTATTTGAGTAAGCTATGGGCTTACAAAGCACAAGAGTTTTGTTATGGAAGTCCAAGTAGACAGGTTGCCAGCTAGGAAGAGCCACTGCATACTGCAGTCTCTCTGATTTGATGTCACTGCTTTTCCACTAACAGTAGGTTGGCAGATGGCCCCTCCCTTACATCAGGAGACCATGCAATGAGCTGGCTTGCCCTGAGCTGCTTCCTCAAGTGTATGACTTGCAGAAGGGGATAGAGACACTTGACTCTATGGGGAGCAGTGGCTCCCTGGGGATTAGGATCAATCAAGGCCAGGGTAGGACCTGGACCAGCTGATGGGCCCAGCTGGGTGGGGGTCATGGTCAGGCTGGCAGGAGGCAGAGCCATGCCCTCCTGCAGCCCTGATGGGATGAGCTGCTATGATAGCATGGAGCCCTGGAAGCAGTGGAATTAATTTCTCCCCCTGATTATTATTATTTTTTTTTTTTGGAGTAGTTTGAATCCTTCCTGGGCACTGTTTCTTCATGAAGCATCCAAATCATGTGTGACCTGAATGCAAATAAAATACTTTTTCATGGTTGCTGGGGGATTCTTCCTGCTTTTGTTTGAGCTGAAGTAGCAATGCTGCCTTTGAGGCACAGTAACAAGGCTTCTATTCAAGAGGTTAAATTAATTTGCCATCCTGGTGATTTCATTCTGTCAGTTCTGAAGTGTCCCCCTCTTCTGTGCTCTTTTTGCTGAGAAGAGAAATGCGCCACATTTGAGTTTTGGAAGCAGTGTCTCCTTGGCATGGGATAGTCACAAGTAATGCTCACAATTAGGTGCTTCTGCTAGTTGTTTTACTTAAAGATTTTACACTATTTGATATGTGCTTAGTTTTAGGATGCTTGTAGTTCTACTGCCATTTTCTGTGGTTCATCACTGTATGATTCTGTGATTCCCATAATTCAATCCTGGCCATATTAGACAAGAGCAAAACTTAACATCAGGTAGAATTGTGTGGCTGGGTTTAACACTGGAAGTTAAATAGTGTCTGCCCTGCCCTATTGGGTTACACATTTAGTAAGACAACAGTGAACCTCATTCAAACCATTGGAGTCTTTTTCCAACTTCGGTAATTCTGTTATTCTATGATAGTCTCGTTCATTCCTCACTTGATCCTTCTTCCCTGGACTAGTTGCATTGTCTCTCCCCTTAGTCTTGGTGGTGATTCAGTTCAACTCCCAAACATAGTAAAATATATATATTTTATATATATCTATATATATCTATATGCTACAGNCATGTTAGTCATCGAGGCTGAGCCCAAGGGGAAAGCAGTGAGCTCAGTGGACTCTTTCTCAATGGTTTTGCAAATTATTTCTTATTTGAGTAAGCTATGGGCTTACAAAGCACAAGAGTTTTGTTATGGAAGTCCAAGTAGACAGGTTGCCAGCTAGGAAGAGCCACTGCATACTGCAGTCTCTCTGATTTGATGTCACTGCTTTTCCACTAACAGTAGGTTGGCAGATGGTCCCTCCCTTACATCAGGAGACCATGCAATGAGCTGGCTTGCCCTGAGCTGCTTCCTCAAGTGTATGACTTGCAGAAGGGGATAGAGACACTTGACTCTATGGGGAGCAGTGGCTCCCTGGGGATTAGGATCAATCAAGGCCAGGGTAGGACCTGGACCAGCTGATGGGCCCAGCTGGGTGGGGGTCATGGTCAGGCTGGCAGGAGGCAGAGCCATGCCCTCCTGCAGCCCTGATGGGATGAGCTGCTATGATAGCATGGAGCCCTGGAAGCAGTGGAATTAATTTCTCCCCCTGATTATTATTATTTTTTTTTTTTGGAGTAGTTTGAATCCTTCCTGGGCACTGTTTCTTCATGAAGCATCCAAATCATGTGTGACCTGAATGCAAATAAAATACTTTTTCATGGTTGCTGGGGGATTCTTCCTGCTTTTGTTTGAGCTGAAGTAGCAATGCTGCCTTTGAGGCACAGTAACAAGGCTTCTATTCAAGAGGTTAAATTAATTTGCCATCCTGGTGATTTCATTCTGTCAGTTCTGAAGTGTCCCCCTCTTCTGTGCTCTTTTTGCTGAGAAGAGAAATGCGCCACATTTGAGTTTTGGAAGCAGTGTCTCCTTGGCATGGGATAGTCACAAGTAATGCTCACAATTAGGTGCTTCTGCTAGTTGTTTTACTTAAAGATTTTACACTATTTGATATGTGCTTAGTTTTAGGATGCTTGTAGTTCTACTGCCATTTTCTGTGGTTCATCACTGTATGATTCTGTGATTCCCATAATTCAATCCTGGCCATATTAGACAAGAGCAAAACTTAACATCAGGTAGAATTGTGTGGCTGGGTTTAACACTGGAAGTTAAATAGTGTCTGCCCTGCCCTATTGGGTTACACATTTAGTAAGACAACAGTGAACCTCATTCAAAACATTGGAGTCTTTTCTGGAGATATTAAAGACCTGCCTGGACACCTATCTGTGCAAGCTGGTCTAGGGAGCTGCTTTGGCAGGGGGGTTGGACTTGATGATCTCTAGAGGTCCCTTCCAACCCCTACAGTTCTGTAATTTTTAAATGTATAAATATTACAAATAATAAAGAAAGTTGAGAAAATGTCAGAGCCAACCATTCTCCTAGGTAAAAGTATCACAATATCAAACTAATTGATGCGCAGAAGTAAAACATCTTCCAAGGTGTTCAGATTCTTTGCTTTTCATAAGTCATTGACCTTGGTTTTTCTGAAGGGCTGTTTGTATCGTGACTTTCAGATAATAATTGCTTCTTTGTACAGTGCTATTAATACAATGCGACACAGACACCCTTAATTCTCAAGGGATTACTGTGTCTCAGTGATGAGTATTGTAGTGTTCTGACTATTCTGCAAGTGAATATTATTGTGTAGCACGATTTTGTTAACTGGGCTGATATTTTGAGTTGTGTGGACCCACTTACAATCGAACTTCAGGCACCCTTATGTTATTTTAAATTTAGGTCTGCTTAGGTTGCAATTTAATCTTGTATTGCCGAGAGGGGAATGTACTTGAGAATTACTGCTTCCAAGTATGCAACTAGAGAGTTGAAGCAGTGGACCATTAAGAGCACTCAGTGATATGCTTCTGGTGACTCCTTTCCTAGCAGTCCATTCCTGGCAAGGAATTCCCATTGTGTAATCTGCCAGTAACATTTCAGTTGGCAGAACTGTTAGCAAAGGGTTAATGAAGCATCAAGACTAATGTTTTAAACAGACGAGAGGAACCTTTCTTTTATGTTTCTTATAGGGTCTCTGTGTTTCCACTCCACCTCCATGCATCAGAGTTGGCAAGGGTAACTTGGAGACCTTTGAAGCAATAGGGAAAGAACTGTGAAGTGTATTATGTAGCTTAAGTCACAGTTCTGTGAACAACATGATTATCATGCTCATTATCCTCTTGTACTGAAGAATGACAGCCCCAAGCTCACCGCTAGTTGTCTCCCCTTCTGCAGATGGCTGAGTTTTCTGTGTTCTCTATTTCAGATTTATATTTTGAAAAGCAAGGCATTCCTGGGCACTGGAAATCCAGCAGGAACACTCCTGTAACGAGAGTCAAGTAATAGTTCACATTACTTCAGTGGTGGAGATCACAGGACAGAGGAGCGCAGGGGATACACAACCATAATCCAGGAGGAACCTTCCAAAGGCTTTGCTAGCGGTGTGCATCCCTAACGGAGCAGAGCAGCATGATCTCTGTGCTGGAAGGAATTGCCTAATGTTATTTGCTTTCAGGCATGATGGAACAGGCATGGCAGCTGATGTGTTCCGTAGCAGTACTGTACTATGTTGCTTGAGATGTAGTCACAGCAGTGAGGTAGTATATTTAGGAGCTGGCTGTAAAATAGAAGTAGAATGTAGTTCTCTTTCTTATTAGGAAGTGGTATTGTACGCTCTTTGGAGAGCGGATGCAGTATAGTTGTTTATCCTTGGTGCTATAAAGCAGTCACTGGAGTCATCCGTTCCTCATAATTTTATGTACTTCATTTTGTATTGGTTTCATTTTGTCATACTTCTACCCAATGTTTGATTCTCCCTTGAACCATCATATTCTTAAGTTTTTTTCTCTAATATTTTCTTTTCATACCTTATTTCTTCAGGGTATGATATTTGTCTATCCTGTATTGTTTCCACAGAATCATAGGGGTTGAAAGTAACCTCTGGAGATTAACTAGTCCAACCCTCAAGGGTTGCTTCAAATTTGCTATGATGCAGTTGAATGAGCAAATGTTTATTTTTTTTCATTGCTAAACTACTTCAGGAGCTTGGTAGGTTGCTTTCTTAGCCAGATACTGGCAAACTAATGTTTCTGAAGAATGGTCAGGAATCTGAGGCTTACCTCTTAGGACAATGTTCACTCAAGTGAGCAGCTGTTCTTCAGTAATAACACAGAGGAGTAGAGGAAAAAGCAAGTTAAGGCTCCTCTCAACAAAGCAGCCAGCACTCGGCTGGGAGGACAGCCAAAATTCTAATGCCAAGTTTGTGGCTGTGTCTTCCCAATGACATCTAAGTGCAAAATCTGTAGGCAGTCTTGGTAATCGTGACAGCAGCTTGGGTATTTGCCACCACAGGATTCGTGATGGAGAATAAGATTGTCAGCCCCATTTTCTCAGTATTGCCTGCTGTAATGTATTCTTCTACATCATAGCTGTGTAGTCTCCTCTTCGTTGGACGTAGTTAAACGTGATGTCTGCTTACTGTCATAACATACCCGTTCTCAACGTCTTGCATTCTGACCACTACTGCGTATATAATAATGAAGAAGATGCACACAAAAATAAATTGGTTGCTTACCCTTAAAAGGAAGTGCATTTAGCGTAGAGAACATCAATCTTAATTGCCACTTATCTCTTGAGTGGGATCATTTAGCCATTAGTTGAATCAGAATTTACCTGTGTATCTGAAGGCGTCTTGCCTTATCATTTCCGTTTTCAGTAAGGTAATATTTTTTTTTTAATGTGGTGCCAGGCAGCCTAGCTACATGGTAGCTCTTTAGGAACTCAATTGCAAAGTATCATAACTTAATTACACAAAAGGATTTCCAAGTTTTGATAAACTTGCTAAAATAGAGTAACTGCATTAGTGAAGTTAGAGCTGCATAACAAAGAACCCACAATCTGGGAATGACAACACACTCACTTAGTAATTCTGTGTCACGGTGCTTTGATGACTCCTTTGTTGTCTTGATACCTTGCTAGTAAGTAGTAAACATTTGATAGTGTTTACAAGTCAGATCCTTTTGTCATCTGATTTGCAGCTGGTTTATCTTTGCAGCTTTTTAGCTATTTGGAAGTAAATATATAGGTTTAGGCTTGCAGTAACCAAGGTCTGAAAATACAAATATGTTCCAAAGCTGCTGCTTTTGTTGTTGTTTAATGAAGAACCTGGAGTGAAAAACATCTGCCATTGTGTGGGATTTCATCATCTTACAGTCTTTGAAAATGAGCTGTCAGAAAAACAGTATTTTGTTGTAAGCCACTAGGGCTGAGGCATGTAGAATAGAACCAAGGAAGCAAATCTTACATAAAATGAAGGATCCTTGCATTTATTTGACCCTTTGATTAATGTTCTTAGCAATTTTTGAAGTAGTTGAGCTTACTCTGATTTCATCAGTTTCTCTGTTACTGCTTGTTCGTTGGTCTACTACATACTGATGTTTTTACTTTGCTTTACTGAAGTTTATCTTTCAGCTAAAGTGGAGTTCTTTTGTTCCTTACTGTTACCGACAGAATGTTGTAATATGAAGTTTCAAACTTGTGCTTCATGGTGTCTAAAGTTACAAAAAGTCTTCCTACCAGGATATTTTCCTGCTTAAATCATTCTTGGTGGGGCTGGATGGTCCAGAACATAAGATATGGTATTTTTTATAAAAACAAAACCTGATTCTGTACAGCATCTTTTTTTTTCAGTTGTCCTCAGCACAAATTAGACAAAATTGAGGTCGAATTTTACTTAGGAATCATTTACCGTGATATTTATATTAAAAATATTTACACCATTTTTGTATTTACTGTTTATACAAAAATAAAGCCAATGTATTACCAGCATAAATTAACGGATAGGGAAAAAATAGTGGAACAAACTAAGAGGCTAGAAGTTCAGCTTCTAGATAGATATTTTAAGTTTCAATTCTGTGGCGGAGTTCATAGAATCACAGAATTGTAGGAGTTGGAAGGGGCCTCTGGAGATGGTCATTGAGTCCAACCCCCTGCTAACGCAGGTTGCCTGCAGCAGATTGCACAGGGAAGTGTCCAGGTGGGTCTTGAATATCCTCAGAGAAGGAGACTCCACAGCCTCTCTGGCCTTTCTCATGAAGTATCAAAACTCCTGCTGTCATCTAGCACCAGGATCTAACACTCCCTATCTTTACCTCCATGCTCCAATCTGCTACTCTCTCTGCTGTGCCCAAACCACTGTCCCTGGCTGGCAGTGGGAATGGGGTTATGCTGCGAAGTGACCCGCTTCTCAGTGCAGTTACATCTGTGTCATAGTGGGTGGTGGTGCTCATTCTGGAGCAGAAGACAGAATGAAGCACCGAGGAGATGAAACTGAAACTATGTGAGCCATTATTAACTGCCAGATGATTTGTAGAGCTGTGGCCTGCAGGGTCAGTCCATTCGGCTCTACTACCAAGTCTTCTTTTCACACCCTTCCATGTTGCTTTAACTGAAGGCTTTTGGTATAGGTTTAGCCTATGAAATGATTTCATAGGATCAAAGAATGGCATGGGTTGAAAGAGACCTCAGAGATGATCTAGTTCTTAAATATGTTTGTTGGCTTAGTAAGGTCTTAGCTCTTATCTGGCCGGTGTGGTCAAGTTCAGGTTAAGTGAAGCAGAAAGTGTTATGGTCCAATCCTTTAACAAACATAGTGAGGTTTTAGCTACTCTACAGAAGTAAGACTGTCTTGCTTCAGAGGGCACAGTCATCTTGGAAGATACGTTAGTGGGATTTACAGTATTGGAGATGTGTTTGGAAATACTTTTGAAGGAGTTTCCTGGTTATGTGTCAAGAATGTATGCTAAGTACATAAACAAGAACTTATTCACCTTCACCCTTTTTCATGGTAACAATAAACCCCTTAAAGCAATGTATACTGAGAGATTACTGCACTTCTTGAGTGGGTAAAGTCATTCACTCAAATACACAGAATAACTGATATGGCAAGACTATCTCATGTTGCAAACAGCATTAACCTTTTGTCACCAGAGGTCTTGAAGGAAGCATGCAAAAATGTTAGCATATCTCACTTGCAGCGATGTATTGTATGTGGACAATCATCTGCTGATTGATTGTATTTGCGTGCTTCTAGAATTGTGCTAGTAAACAGGAAATATTTTCATTCCTATTGTAGATTTTTTTCATTCTGAAGGTTCAAAGGTTTCAGTCTCCAGCGCATTTTAATATTTCTGGTGCAATATCTTAGACAACACAAGGCCCCGTGCTGCAAAAGTTCTGTCCCTATGCTCAGGTTCTTTCTTACGAGTAATGAATTACTGTTGACGGTCATTATCCCTGAACTGTGTGGAAATCAACTGTTGTATCTGGGCGAGATCACTTAGGTTCAATAAGAATAAATTCAAAGAATGGGGGAATTTTCTTCTTGAGTACAGCTATCTGTTATTAACAGTTCTTTCAGCCTCTGCAATTTTTTTGATTTTGTGAGGCATTGAGAAGCATCCAGAACCAAAAAAAAACAATAACAAACAGTGATATTTTTGCAACAAACATGATTTGCAAGCCAGTTTTTCAAGTTTCATGCAAGTACCATCCTCCAGTGGACATCTGCTTCATTTCTTCCGCATGACTTTAGTTGTTGCCCAAAGTAGGGACAGTAGGTTAAGTATTGCCATCCAAAACACCTGTTTCCTTCCATGCCATTTGAGCAGAGAAATATTCCATTTTGTTGTTGTTATTGCAAGGAGAAGGGGTAAGAGACAGATGGACAAGGCAGACTGGTGGGGATAGGAGCTCCTCACTGTGATCTGGGCCCACAACACATGTGGATTTGTGGCTTGTGCTGTAATTGGTTTTAGAACTGGTTTTGTAGCTGTCTCAGTTGCCTGAGGGATATTTTTATTTTAGGTAGATTTTAAACGGCTTTGCTAGCACTGGTACTCATGGCAAACTAGTTGAGAAAGGTAAGCTTTTGAAGAAAAGCCAAGTGATAGTTTTTCATTTGTGTGAATTCCTTATATCAGCTGCTATAAGCTAAGGAAAGAAGAAGTTGGTGCTGCCAATGATGAGCTGAATAGGAGAGCACTTCATCTCTTGGTAGTGCATTATCATTAGCTATAATTTGGAACTGCGCCTTCAGCTGCCTTTAATTCACTGAGCCTTCTGACTTGGTAGATCAGTTTAAAACACCACCTCTGGGATGTTGCAGAATGTGTTCTGACAAACCCTGCTTCAGCAGTTTGAGAAGTTATCAGTCCTCACTGAGCTGCCCTCAGAGAAATGTGAGCAGAAGAAAAGGTCTGTCAATTGGGTGGAAATCTTCAAATGTCGACATAAAAACACTTTAATCACCAGTTTAAGCGGAGAAATATAACGTATTTCTAAATCAGCTTTGACACAAGTGCTCCTACAATGGAAATAACCACAGCTGAGGTTTAAAAACATGCTTTTACTGTTCTCAGTGCTCATACTGGGAGGAGGAGGAGAGGGGGGAATGGAAATCACATAGTCTCCACTGGAGGACAGGGTGTTTAGTGGAGACTTTTACTCTATTACAGCTTTGGATGTTCTACATAGCTTGAAGATGACTTAATGAAATATTTGCCTGGGCTTTTCCTTTAATAGGATATCTTTTGAGATATACTTTTCTTAACTGGCTTTAATTTTATTACATTGAGTGTTGTTATATAAAAGTTGGATTAGTAGAAAATCATCTGAGATGAGTAAAAGAAATTGGCTAATAAGAGTATGACAACAATTAGTGTTGAAAGAGGAAATGTTAGCTAGAGGGAAATTACTAGTGAAATTCCTGTTGGTCTTAGGACCAATTTAGTAAAGCAGACGTTTGGAATATAAGAATTGTACTAATGAAATATGCTGATGACTCAGCTTGAAGCTGCTATCAATGCAAAATGGGATTAAGATAGCCTTTTCTTAAGGGGAGGGAAAGACTGGGCTATCTTGTGAATCAGACAAGTGGAAGTGCTGTGACAGGAAGAAGAGAATACCCTTCTAAGGAAGTGAGATTCAAGGTTTGGCTGCTTGGTTTAAGAAAACAAAGCCTGGGAAGATTTGATTACTACCTGTCTGAGGATAAAAGTCAGGGAACATCAAAAACTGTTTCAGTTAAAGGACAGTCTTAGCATACAAAGAGATGACCTGAAGGAGTCCACACTTCGACCTGAAATATGGGGAAAAAAAACTGTCAAAGGAGTAACATCCTGCAGCAGCTTCTCGGTGAAAGAAGTGGAGACACTTACCTAGTTGTACACGTGCACTTGGTAATTTAGAGAACGTTTTGTATTGCAGTAGGAGATCGGGTTTGAGATGCACAGTTAAGTATTCTTTTTCCTGGCTAGGTTAAATCTTGGGGGGAAAAAAGCCACGCTGACATTACTGTAAATTCTGATCATAATCTACTCAAGCTGCTTATTTCAGAGTGTGATCTTCCCTCTTACTTCTGGAAATTTCATTAGGTCATTAACAAAGCTGATTTTCATTTATCATTGGCTTTCAAAATCAACAGCCTTCTGCTCTGAGGTGGGAAGGGTCACACCTCTCTCAGCTGTTGTTTCAGGTAATTCAAACACTCTCCCACCGGGCTGAGCTGAGTCACTGATTGCTTTACAAGTACTCTTTGCAGCTCAAAGGGATAGGGATTTACCAAAGTTTCTTTTACTTACGTGATAAAAGATTCCCATTGCAGCAAGGATTACCACATAGTGTTGTGAGCCATCCCATTGACCACCGGGCTTGGCAGGAGGGTGTTGACGCCATTCCATTTGAGATGTGCTGACCCCACTTCCCAGAGCCTGGAACTTCAAAGGCATGTCAGAGATCTTGAATGCAGCCAGGTACTGCCAACTGCGATGATTATAGAGAACAGACAGTTAAAATAACATGTGGTTTAGGTCAGATGGTGTTCAGGTCAGGCAGACAGCGTGTTTGTTCTGCAGATTCCTAAGGCTTCTCAGCAGAGAGGTCACAAGTTCCTGGATCTACCTGGGAACACAATGGCTCAAAGGGAGGGATAATCGAGTTCAGCTTATTTAGGAGCAGGTTTTGTTAGTTTTAGCTTTGCTTCTGAATTCATTTTTGTGATTTAATGACACAGTTACCCAGTTCCATTAGCTGCAGTTGAGATCATAATTTTGAGAACTCTGATGAGCACTGTTTTCCAGTGCAGCCCTTACCTGGCCATACCCTATCTCATACCTGGCTACTCTCGCTGTATAGGAAAAATAAATAAATCTACAAGGATGAAGTTGGTGGTTTGGTTTTTTTTTTTTTTATTATTTTTTCCTCGAGGCTTTTCTAGTATTTTACATGCAAGTTGTGATCTGATAAGTTTTTTCATCCTAAAGATGTTCCCGTTGGCTTTCCATTTTTATGATCATTTATGTATCCCTCACACAGGTAATTTCAAAAGGATTTTGCATGTCATCTGTTCTGAACAATGTCTCTGTGTGTTGTACGTGCTTATATACACGACAAGAGAGATTTTGGTCAGAGAAGTCTTGCATAATGGAATTTAAATATCCCTGGATACATAGATCTTTTGCAGTTCTTGATGGAGGTGAAGCTTGCTCATTTTCCCTGCCAATCCAGTACAGTAGGTATGAACAAGGCAGGCTGCTTGATGTGATGAGAGGCGGCTATCCAGGGAGATGGCTTGACAGCCCATTATTTCTCAAAAATGTCTTTTCAGTGGAATATGTCACATTTTCAGCCTTTCACTTCATCGTTCCGTTTTAAAAATAGAAAAATAAAAAGACAAACACTGATTATTTTTTCACAAGATGGATGTTTACAATTCATGCACACCTCTAGTTCCTGAGAGTTTAATATTCATGTTATAGTTCTTAAACTACTGTATTAAATAGTACTTTCTTGACTGAAGTGTGAAACATTCTGAAGTCTTAACCGTCTTCGTTACCTACTGCCTATCCTGCTCCATATCTTTATTCACCTGAATGATGCTGTTGATCACATACAGTGATGCAGCTTCAAAAAGTAATACATAAATGAAATACAGTTGAAGTGGTTTAAGTAAATGGACAATTATTTCTCTTTTTTGGTCATTAATTTGGATCTCTACATTCATGAATCATCAGTAAATGATATAATCTTAAATTCTTTAGAGAAGAAAGAAGCAATCACAATGAGAAGTTCAGTAATTTTAGTTTAAAGCCTCTATTTAGGATACTTTCTTAGGGGAAGGTGTGTGTATATATATGAATTTAAAAGAAATAAAAAACGTTTTCAGTCTGATTGTTTTGTTGCCCATGTTACTTTTGCTTACCTGCAGTCTCAGACAAGGCCTTATTCAGGCATTCCTACTTATAGTGTCTTAGAGGTCTTTTCCAACCATAGTAATTCCAAGGCACATTTCAAGTGTTGTCAGAGCTGATGTGAAGGCATTAATCTCTAAGCCTGGCCAGGAACTGGACTTGCAGGTCGGGCCTAAGACTGTACCTTTCCAGCTGCAGTTGGAGCAGCGGTGTGTCTATGCACAATATTAGTGCCTTCAGTAATTTTTTTCCTAAGGATTGAGTGCACAGTTTCCTTGAAGAGAGATATGTATCCTTGGTCAAAGTGCAGGTACTGGTTCCTGAAACCCCTTTCTCCTCAGCATCTTCATTTTGTCTTCTCTGGCTTGTATGTGCTCTGATAATGAGGTCTCAGTTTCACACCAATTCATCCAGTGAAATGACAGCAGCTCCCCTTCAGTGCCAGCTCCCTCTGTGAGCCAGCAGAGGGGGGTGTCAGGAACTGATTGGGACTGCCAGTGATGGATAACTTGCTGATGCTGCCCCTGGACTTACTGTCAGCTGTATCTATTAGAGGATGTGTTTTTT
Organism: Odontophorus gujanensis; assembly: GCA_013399175.1. NCBI lineage: Eukaryota > Metazoa > Chordata > Aves > Galliformes > Odontophoridae > Odontophorus > Odontophorus gujanensis. The sequence goes on along the minus strand of VXAB01007343.1, from coordinate 242,150 downwards.
TTTCTTTCTGAAGGGCAACACAATGCAACAAAGCGGTCAGCCCTGAACTTGAAAAATGTCTTTTTCAGACTGTGGTTACACTCTGAACTTTTGAGAAGTCCATTTTCCATTTCTGTGTTGTCACTGTGAAAAGTGATTGAGGCCTCTTGGTGTGCTGAGCAGAGGAGCTGAGGGGAGGCCTGATGGCGGCTGCAGCTCTCACAGGGAGCGGAGGGGCAGCGCTGAGCTCTGCTCTGTGTGACAGCGACAGGGCCCGAGGGAACGGCATGGAGCTGTGTCAGGGGAGGGGCAGCTGGGGGGTAGGGACAGGGTCTGCACCACAGGGCGGTGGGTGCAGCCCCGAGGAGTGTTGGGAACTGAGCAAATGTGCTATGACAAAGGTATGAGAGCCCTGGATACTATTTTAATGAAAATAATTTCTCAGTGAAGAAATGTACGTTAAGTGCGTGCTATCTTGGCAGTCCAGAGAGGAGTATGGACTAGAGCAATACGAACTAGGAACTCTGACATCTGCCTCTGGAGAAAGAACTGCTCAAACTGGTGGGAGCAGATCTGCTCTTTCCAGATCTATTTGGAGCTGTAATAATGTTAGTTCCCTGCTACTGGAAGCTACTGATTTCTCATTGAGTAATTGAATATGTGAGCACTTACACTTCACTGCGATAAAATGGTTTGCTTAAATGGCCCTGCTGAGGAGGTGGTGATTTCTGGCTGAGATAAGGTAGCTAGCAGCTGTGGCCTTCACTTGGTTATTTGTAGTTGCCTCATTATTGTTTGAATGCATTGGAAAAAATATGCTTCTACTTAATCTGGCGTTAACTTATGTTATAGTTTGGTCTGGTGCTTCCTGAAACAAGTAACATTCTTTTAACAAATAACAACAACAACAAAAGACATCTTTTATTCTTTTATTTATACTTAACTGTATGTTAAGGCAGAGCAAAAACTGCTAACGTGAGGAAAATACTGCTGTCCAGAATCAAGATCTTAGGGCAGTTTCTCTTTCACTTATTTCATCAAGAAAATTGGCAAGTGTATCAAAGAAAATATTTATCTTTTGTTTGTAATTCCAAGGGCTCTCTTGTCTGTTCCTCCAGACTTTTTCTCCATTTTTGCTGTCAGTCCCAGGGCTGTGGCTTTATGAGCCTCTGCTGTCTCCTAGCTGCTGTGTCATTTTGGTTCTCCTTTCTATGGGCCCCTTTCTCCAGCCTCCAGCTTTGAAGCCACAGTACTAGTGGGAAGCCTAAGCTTAAACAACACTGCTGTTGTCCTGCCCTTGTCCACAGCCCTTAGAATCGTTCTCATTTGCCTTGTACTGACCTCCCTAAGACATACAAGTTTGGTTCATGTCAGCACTGGTAAAATGAGTGCACATGTATATATCCAATACAATTTTGCTGCACTTTAGTAATGATTATTTCTTTCCCATTGTCCTCAAGGCTGCTCATACTGTGGAAAGTCACTAACGTGACATGGTAAAGTGTTATGAATTACATGGACAGAAAACCCCATTAACATATAAAACCTCTATAACCATTTGAGTTGGAACACACATGCGCTTTGTATCCATTGCCTTTGTCAGCCCAAGGTTTGGCTTATGGGGTGGTGCTCCCCAAAGAATGTTTATGTCATTGTTTAAGTACCGATATATATGTACGCATGTAGTTACGTGTATAAACCCATCCTTTGGGCTTGGAATGTGCTTTGGCGATGACAGCAGTTTAAAGATTTGAAAACCACATGAGACATTGTGCTTTGTTCTTTCATAATTAGCGAGTTCAGGCCACATCAGATTGTAGCATGAATCCTTGCTGGCCCTAGCAAAGAGTTCTGGCTGTGGAGATTTCCCCTTTCTGCTGCTCAGTGGTGAGAGCAGGGAATGAAATCAGCTTAGGAGTGGGGCTGGCTTCTGCTGGGACCAGGCTTCTCTCACTAAAGAGAAGGGGAAGGAGACCATGTTAAGAAAGATTGGGATGCGAAAGTGAGTAGTGGTGCCAGAAACACTCAGGTGTGTTTAGGTCAGTATTTTGCCTCTGTGGTAAAAAGACTGAGGGTGGAGATTGCCCTGGTGCTACATTTCCTGAGCACAAAAGATACAATATGGTTGCTGTGTCCCACAGTACATATACTTGAGGTTGTGCATTTCAAACTGGATAGTCATCTAGAGAAAACCACCATTTACTGGGGATTTAACAGATGTGGCATCTATTAATACACAATAAGCAAGGCTGATAGTGTAGCAAATACTGTTCAATGGAAAATGGATTGCATCACTGTAACTGTTAATGCATTTCCTAGGAATCTACTCTATGCCTGGTAAGAACCTGTCTTTCATTAGTTTGAGCATTAGAGCAGTTTATGTGCCTTGGGGGGGTTCTTAACATATGCTAAGAACATCAAGATAATATCAGGAAGACAGAATGGGAAATAATCATTTATGAGCTGAAATGTGGCAGAGCTGGAAAGAAAACCCCAGGTAATATTTGGCTTACCACTCTGCTTGGTCACCAGTCCACAAGTTTCCCTGAGGCTGGTACAAGTAGCTTTATGACCAAGAACCCCATTTGATTTCCTCATCTTTGAGTGTAAAATAAAAGTACTGTCCATATTTAATATGTATCAGATCTATGCTAGTGAAAGTCTCTGGGCTGTTACAGTGGAAGACAGAAGATATGCAAGAGTTATCATAATGTCATAGTCACAGATACCCCCTTACACAGCTGGTATGGGGTGGACCCACTTTTCCGAAGGGAGCAATGCTTGCAGGATTGGGGGTTTTTTGTTTGTTTTTTGACACCTGGTCCTTCTTTCATTTAGGAAGACTTTTACTTACCAGAAATATGCTCTTATAAAATGAATATTTATGGATGAATGTTTTAATATTTATTCCATTCCACCAATCTCATAGTAAAATGAAGGTGTAGCAGAAAAACCTGTGGTTGTTTCTTCAGTCTCTGTGATTCATTTGGATTACAGAGGTTTTGCAATAGGAAATGCCCCTGACTGTGGGTACACCAGAAATACCATTTAAACTCTTTGTGTGTTAATTTAAGTTAGTAATCACATGGGTGATCAAAACAAAGGGGTTACAGAAAGAGAAGGATTTGAAAATTGAGGTCACATCTATTCATATATGTATAAATACTCATACACATATATAAAAAATGAGCATGATGGCTAAATTCTTGGGACCGCTTTTACAGATAAATTCTGTGCTATCTGCAGGTAGATTGGCTAGTAATGTTTCTAGCAAAAGCAAAACAGAAAGAGTGCAAATGCAGTGTCCCTGCAATAGATTGATACTCATCAACTTCCTTTAAACTATATTAAATAAAGGCATCAATGAAGAGCAGATAATAAAACAAAATAATTTGAATACACAGAAATCATAAAAATGAGTAATCTCTTTGCATTTAAAGATTATTTCTTTTTTAACAGTGACACTGAAAGCATTTAGTGAAAGAGCATAATATCAGCATGATTATAAGGATAATGGCTGGGGTAGGTTAGCTGCATGGTTGTAACTAAACTCATGTAAAAGCTCTTTTTTTTCCATTGATTGTGAGAAAACAGTGCAGGGAAGAAAATCACATCTGGACTTTATTCCACAGGAGAACGAATGGATTTTCTTTCTATGTGCATGACAGTTGAGGAGTAACCTCTCTGTATTCTCATTCAAAGTTTGTCTTGTTTATATTTGGGAAGCCAAAGAAAAAAAAATCTACAGAAAATGTGTATGCAACTCATTTTTACTTCCATGTTGACATCAAAAGTAATCCAGTGTTTCATACTCATGGCAGTAGGAAACTGTTGGTAAGAGGCTAGATGTGGTTCTTGAGCAAAGCTTAGGATGCCCATTAACTTCTCATTTGAAAGCTAGGTATTTGTTCATGCTTTTTTTTTTTTTTTTTCTCACAAGGAAGCACGGGAAGCCTCCAAACTCATTAATCAGCTGAATAATGAGGACATGTACTTGTTGTCTAGGTATGCCATCTTAATTCAGAGTCACAGAATTGTAGGGGTTGGAAGGGGCCTTTAGAGATCATTTAGTCCAACCCCCTGCCAAAGCAGCTCCCTAGCCCAGGTTGCACAGGTAGGTGTCCAGGCGGGTCTTGAACGCCTCCAGAGAAGGAGACTCGCCCACCTCTCTGTGCAGCCTGTGCCCGTGCTCCGGCACTGCACTGTGAAGAAGTTCCCACGCACATTTATGTGAAGCTTCCCTCATTTGTTAATCTCTAATAGTAAAAGTGTTGTCAATTCTGTCCCAAAATTTTGGGATATGCTGTTGAAACCAATATGGCAGAGGTCAATATATATTCATACCTGATAGAAGAGAAGAGCTGAAGAATCTGTATTTAACCATCTGTTGCCCCTACAAATTACAATATATATATATATTTTGCTCTGTTTGAAAAGTCAAAAGTTTTTTGGTAAGGGTTATATTGTTAGCTAAATACAGTGGTGATAGCTGAAGCTGAGATGCCTTCCTGGATGTTGTTTTCTCCTCTGATCCCTAATGTCGTCCACCCAGTGCTGAAAACCTGAGCTTTTCATTTCTGAGCTGTATTTTTGCTCTTCTCTAATCTACTCAGGCAATTTGGAAATGTAATTTAATGTGATGAGTCACAAACTCAGTTTCATCGCATGAAGAGCAGACAAAAACAGCCATCGATTACGCCAAGGAATTTTGTCCCACTCATCTCTCCATTCCCTAGCTTGTTTCCTCCTTTCTGTCACAGTAAATCAGTTTACACCAGAGATCTGGAAGCGGCCTTCAGGCACAACTAATTCATGTGTTCTCTTCGGAACAGCCCTGCTTGTTGCTGATGTATAAAATAAATTCGCAGATGCTTGCTGTCTTGCTGCTGTTTAACAGCACCTGAGAGGCAGAGGTTGAGCAGCATTCCTGAGCTGTGAGCTTTTCCAAAGGCTCATCTGCTGCAGCCGAGCTATTACTCTTCTGGCAGGTGAGCAGCATGGTCCTGCTCACTATCAAAAAGAGGATCTCAGTGCATTATTATGAATGAGCCCAGTGGAGAGAAGGTTTTGGTGTACTGGTGGGAGTCAACACGGTGAAAACAGCTACGTGGGGGCATTATGAAATGCCTTTGGGACTTGCAGACATCTTGTTTTCAGTCTACGTTGGAGAAACACGGATTTCCTAACTGTGGGTTTTTTTACTTTGTTCTGTTTTTCATTGTTTAGGAGGCACATGATGCAAATTTTTCACTGCAACTGTAAATCTTCAAGTTCAGCCTAGATTGCTCAAGCTTAAAGTTTGTGTCCTTGACAGTGTACTTGCACTGCTATTGTTGATTTATGCTCTTGTGTTTGTCCTGTTTTACAAACGCAAATACTGCCTCAGGTATTTAAAAAGGTAGATCCCTTTTTAGTGCAAAAAAATATATCCATCCCTCACCATTCTGATAAATCCTTTAAAATAATTTTAGCTCGAACAGAGCAGCAAACAATAAATAAATCACACACCCAACTGTATATCTAGCAAAGAACCTCTCAGTGAAGTAAGTAAATCCATAACATTTTTTACAGATCATTGCCTCAGCAAACCTCTCGTGTATTCTGCCTTGCATCTCCCCAGCTTCCCACGAAGTGTAAGAGGTCGATAGCATTATGTGTATCTGGGATATGACACTGACAAAATTAGCAGACTCTAAGAAAAATATCATGGGGACACATGAATTTGGTTGCAAGTCCCAGGATTGTTCTGGCTTTTGGAAGGTGTCGTAGTGTGGGTTGGGCTCCTGAGCAGGCATGCAGAGTGGTTAGCTCAAACAGGAGTTGCATTGTCCAGATGCAATGATGGAGGTATTCAAGACACATAAAACACTGCTTGGATGCTTTTCAATTGCTGCAATTAAGATGAACAGGCCAAATCAAGGCAACATATTGTATAGAGATGGCTGGCATGTTTCTCTGGAAATAAGATCTGTAGCTTTTGAGTATAAATTACTCTGCGCAGTGTGAATTGCACATGCCGGGTCTTATTAAAAGGCACAGCCTGAAAGCACAGCAGCAGGAGATAAATCAGGGTGCCCCTATTCATCTTAGCTTTGAAAAGTAAACAACAATTTAAATATCTATTACTGATTTGTGGCAAAAACATTGGAACATCCAGCAATTTGTTTTATTCCACTGTAGCTGGAACTGCTGATATTTGCCCAGTTGACTGATTGTTCCATGTGTGCGTAAGTTATATCCACAGTATGAATAAAAAATGATAACCAAGTCATAAAACCAATCTAGGGCAACACTGATCGTGTTCTGTTTCTCTTGCTGAGAATACATGCAAGGATTTAATGAGTTTGCTGCACAAACATTTCACCTTTAAAGATAATTTTTAGAAAAGCCCTAGACATCATTTTTACAGGAAAAAAGATGTTCATTCTCTCCTCTTTACCTCACAGCCATGAAAATAATGATGCTGGTGCTGTGTCTGTATTGTCTAGGAAATGGGGTGCAGAGATACTGCTGCTTGCATCTCTGCCAGTGCAGCTTGGGGATGGCACTTTGGGCTAAGGCTGGGCTGCTTCATGGGTGCAGATGAGGACTTCTGTACCTTCTGCCACTGTACCATATAAATATGCCTGTTTGGATCTTCTCTGCTCTAGGTGCCATTGGCCTCTTGGCCAATTTCTCCCCACTCTTGTTGCCACCTTCTCTGTGACAGATACCAACGTGGCCACCCTGCATAGCACAGGGGGGAACAGTCCCTGGAGCCTCCATGGGTGCTCATGAGTGTTGGGCTGACTTTACCCATGCATCTGCCCCACTAGGCTGGTGAGCTGAGGGGAAGGTGTGATGAGAAGGAGGCGTTTCTTCCCATCCCCTTCTATTTCCTGTCCTGTTTTGATTTGTGTTGTGGGAAGGCGACCTTGGATAAAGATGCTTGTGGCATGGCATGTAGGAGGCTGCTGGGACACCTGACTTGCTCTTAGCCTGCCAGCTGAGCATCTCTGCTACGTTTAGTGCCTCCATGGTAGTGCTTGCATGTGGCTGTGTGTTTGTAGGGGGCCTGCCACAGGGAGGCCCTCCTGTTGGCACCTCCCATGTTGGTGTTCTGCAGAAATCCCACATATTGCCAAGGTTGGGGTACCTGCATTGCACTATTGAAAGCAATATAAACCTGTATGAAAACCAAATACCTGCAGTTGATAGCTCGTAAACATCACAGCAGGACACTGTTGTTCCAAGATGCTTCCTCCTGGAGGCAGATAAGGTGGCTATCCTGGATGCTGAGCTAAGCCATGGTGCTGCGACCTGGAGCCAGCACTGTCTGATAAACAGATCTGCTCCTGGTGATGAAATTTAACAAAGTGCATCTTTTCTCCGTATTCCTACTCTTTGTACTCTCTGTACTGTGGTATTGTCATTATACAGAATGGGACTTTTGACCTATTAAGTGATGCATTTGCTATTTCTGTATTCATCCAAAAAGAACAAATGAAGTGAATATGACCACAACTCCTGTGCAACTGAGGCTGAATGCGATATGGTGAGGAGTCCTTGGCACCTGTGCAGGGGAAAAAACACAATCTAACAAAACGTTTTATGATTTTCACTAACGTGAAATGCTGCAGTTGCAATGCAGCATTCTTGAAGTCATCGAGGCATGTACTGATTCTTTTTTTTTTTATTTTATAGAGAAGGTTGCAATTTTTTTTACAGTAACAGAATTAGCATTAAGAGCTGGCTTCATGCATTCATTTATAAGCTGGCATGAGTCATGAACTTGAAAAGGAGTCTGCCTAGCTGATTAATTTTCTCTGCGCTACTGTAGATCATGCTATTTGTTTGTGTATTTTCTTTTGAATTGATTTTAATTTTAATAGTACTCTTACAAATGGCTTCCAGTACAGAGGATGGTGGAAATTCAGCTTTAAATTCATGAGTCTTGTTCTTGAAGAACTTGTTTGGGATTTAGTGGCTTTGTGACAGAAGACCTACCCAGATGTGCAGTCTTTTGCAGGTTGTTCCCTTTTCAGCTGCCATCTTTAAAGTTGGGCTTATTCTATTTATTGTGGTGATGTCCTGGGAGTTTGAAGTGTTTGTGAAGCCCAATTTCATAATGATAGAGGTCCTCGAGATGTGAACTTTTGTGTCTCATGTCACTGATCTGGGATCTTGCTGGTATGTTTGAGATGCCCTTATGTACATATAGAAATAGAGAAGGCTGAGTCATCTGCCTCATTCTTCTCAGGCTTCAGCAGTGAGAAAAACAATCACGGACTCATATTAGCACCAACTCTCATAGCAACCCTGTATTTGCTGCAGACCGATTTCCCTCTAGAAATCTTATCTACAGACACTCCTTGAAGTGCTGGGAGATGCCCCAAAACTAAGACAGCACTGCAGAGCATTGTTTCCAGCCTTGTTACTGCATCTCTTGTTGATACCGGGTTGTAAATGAGAGGAGATTGAAGACATAGGTAGAATTAGTTGAATCTCACAAATGCCACCTCATCAGGCAATGTCCTGTTGGTGCCAAACATCATGCTGCTACATGAATAGAAGCAGTGCATGAGATGTATGAGAAGCTAGTTTGTGTCCCTGCAAATTTGCATCCTATGTTTTGATGCAGTTTCTAGCTACCTGCCTAATTGTTCTGGCATAAGGCTTCTAAAGGCTTTCAGTGACAAAGCTCAATCCATAAACATGGGAGCAGATTCAGAAATGTGCAGCTGAACGTGTCACTGATGTAGTTTACCATGTTGAACCTCAAGAGTACAGTATTGAATTTGGGGTATATAAGAAACACAGCATGCCAGCTTTATTGATTCTAGTACAAATTACTGTGCTGGTGAGTAAAAGTACAACTGGTATAACAATCCTTATATTAGCAAATCAGTCCTTATTAAAATACGTGCTTCGGGTCCTAATAGTTCCTGACTTAAGAAAGTGGTTTATAGTTAAAACATATGTTTAGTGCTTGGATTGTATATTTTAGTTATACATTTTTGCTCCAAAGTATTTCTCTTTGGGGGAAAAAAGTAGGAGTTGTTAGCTTACTGGAATCTTGTGTACTCAATTGGGTGCAATCCATAGATAAATACATTTTAAAATGATGATTAATACAGTTTATAAATGTTACAGTGAGAGTCAATTAGGAACAGCCTGAATACCTAATGTGATAAAAAAAAAAGTGATCAGTTTCATGACAATGTAATGTTTTTCTCGAGTTAGTGCCATAAAACTTTTCCCTTCAGGAAAAAAAAACCAAACCAAAAAAAACCCCAAACAACACAGTTTCTCTCTGTTGTTGCATTGGCAATAAGAAGAAATTTAACTAATAAAAGCTTCTGTTTTACATTGGATTAATTAGTGCCAAACTCTGTTTCATACACATGGAAGAAAAAGATTTGTTTTAGGAAAGATTTCTGGAAAAATCTGAGAGAAAAGAGAGATGGATCTGCACCAAAAGTCAGCAGTACTTGTGCTTCTATACTGCGCATGTGCTTTTCCCATCTGATCTTAGTTTGGGATGGTACTTAAAGAGCATTCTGTTGTATTTCACTATGTCCTGGGGCCATTGAAAGCACAGGAGTTCCCTAGCTTCTTGATGAGCATACTAACTCATTAGGAGCAAATTTGCTTTCTGGATGTGTGTGCATTCCTGCTGGAAAAAGCTCTCTGGATGAGTGGTAGTGGTGTGTCAAGGAGCATCATCTTGGGAGTGATCTGCACAGAAAAGGCCTGGAAAAAATAATCTCAGACAACCTAGAGCTCAGACAGCCAAATATTCAGGAAAACAAGTTATATAAACTCTGTGATCTGTTTCTACTACTGTTTGATAGCTACTAGCTACTTGCCATGATTTTTACTGTTTTTTAAGACATCTTCATTTTCATTATCTTTCTTGTCCTAAAGCAGTAGGTATGAAAAAAGAAGACTGTGGTGTTTCCTACTTTCCTGCTTGTCTAGTGGTTGAACAAATGGAGACCTGAGAATCCATCTGGTCATTTTTCCCAACCAGAAGCTACTGCTTGAGACTTCTGTCTAGCCTCACCTGAGGTTTCTGTCCTCCTAAGAGGCTTAGCGTTAAGGATATGGTCTCTGTCCTCTCCGTGTTGGCTTAAATACTGGAAAGAGGCGAACAGGCAGGAAACCAGCTAAATAATGAAATGTTCCTAACACTATGTTGCTAGATGTTTACTAATGTCCACCGGTGTATTCCACCAGGTATTCCTTGGACGAAAATGTTGCATGGTCACTGCACACAAACGCAAAGTGCGGAACTGGGGGACCTGCTTGCAATTGTTGAATCCTCTTTCATCTTGGAAATGAACCTGGCAGCGCTGTGTTGTTCTTTTTTCTTTCAAGGGTGGAACCAATTTCTACAAACCCAAGGACGAAAGGCATGTGTTGGAGGTCAAGGAAAAAATCTTACTGCTTAAAACAGTGTTTAAATGCTCCTTCAGGACAGAAGAAATGATCTTTATTTTGTTAAAACATCTTAAATCTGGAGGGAGTGTAGTCTCTGATTCCTGGCAATTGTGCTTCTCTCTCAGGCTATCATTTTCTAGAGGCTCACCCTTTTCCTGAAATACTTTCTAGGATAGACAATAATTCCTCTGCGGACTTTTATTTATCTGTCTGAGTTATTTGTTTTCCTTTCTTTTTCTCTGAAGGAAGGGAGTGTCCATTGATTGCTTTTTCAGTAAACTCTGAATTGATGCTGCTTGTACAGCACCAGGCAGAGAGAGGTCTTAGTTCACCTCTAGGGCTCTCAGCTATTACTAAAGCTCTAACTAAATCACTGGTCTGAGAGCATTGCCAGTGTGGTGAGCTCCTCGAGGCTGCTGCCTGGGCATTTTTAGGTCTCTGACTTCCAGGCCAGTTGGCACTTCTGGTGCAGTTTTCGGCAAGAGCTCTGCTGCGGGTTCAGATCTGGGTTACTGCCGGGGACCTAAATCCACAAGCAAGACCTTTCTCTCTGGCACAGTCCCTTTGGGCTCTGTCATTGCTCGTGTCCATGCAGGATTGGGGCTGAGCTGCAGGAACCAGGGTTGGGCATCCCCAAGTGGGTGAGTGTGCTGCTGTGAGCATTGCTCAGAGCCTGAGCTCTTTGAGGTCCTTTCTGTGTGTGACAGTAAAGATAAGGAGGTGTTTCTAAAGATGTTTTCACCTGTTTTCAATCCCTCTGGCCTCTTTATTCTGGTGCTGCAGCTTGAGATGCCTTAGGCACATTGGTAGGGGCACACTACACTGGGACAGAATCTTCATTTAAAATCCTTTACCATTGACAGTGGGGAGGAGGTGCTGAGAGAAGAGTGAGAACTGGGGTAGGTGGGAGCAGGCTGCATGGAAGAGATGCTGGTGTTGGGGTAGGACTAGCAGTTGCACAGATATCTACTGTCCCCTTTTACATTAAGCAAGATTGGTGTTCACAGGGCTCTGTTTAGACCCTGCTATGTCAGCCTGCTTGGTAAATTGTTTTGGGATAGCTTGAATATGAAAAGTGTGAAGAGAAAATGCCTTATATTTTAAGGCAAGCCAGAGTGATTTCCAAATGTTGTCAAGTGGTGAAAGATTTGCCAGTAAAACAGACTTCGCTCCCAGATTAGAGGTAAAATTTATGTGACTCTTGTTTCTTTCTATTTATTATATGTGTGTATATATGGAAACAATTGGCTTTTGTGATAAGAAGGTTTTATTTGTTTAGTGTGCTTTAGTGTCTATCATTGTCTATTTTATCAACTGAGTTACTCTAAGAAGTGCTCTAATGTTTTAGTTGTTTTTGATCTGCTATACAAATTACCACGTTGGTTATTCACACTGAGAAAGGCAGACTGTCATCCTACCTCCCAAAGGTGGCTAGAACCGTTTGTGTCCTCTGTTTGGCACAAAGTTTTGTCCAAGAAGCAGTTCTCAAATCTTGTTTTTCACATCTGAGCAATTCTTTGTCCCCATGTGCAGCAGTTCATCCATCCGTCTTTCTCAGTGAGTACTAGCTACAAAACAGAATGTTAACATTTCAGTTTAATATTGAATATAGGAAGTTTCTTACTAAAATGGGGAAGAACGTTATGGTAAGAGCGATGGAGCACTGGAACACGTTGCTGAGAGAGACTGTGGAGTCTCATTCTATGGAGATTCAAGACCTGCCTGGACACCTACGTGTGTGACCTATTGTAGGCTACCCGCTTTAGCAAGGGGGTCAGACTTGATCTCTTGAGGTCCTTTCCAACCCCTGAAATTCTATGATTCTATGAATACTGGTTTGCTTAATGGCCTTTGGTGCGTGACCACATTGAATAATGTGGCCAAGGTTTGGTTAAGTCTGAGTTAAATCTTGGGTTGTTTGATTTCCTCTCTCAACTCTATACTTCTCTTCTTTGCAAGCTGTATTAAAAACTTTCACCTTCCAGTGCTTGCTTTCTCCTCAGAAGGCCTTGTGAAGAACTCTGCATGAAGCCAAAAGCAATATTAGTTTGTGGAATCAGCTTTCAGTATGTGCTGAAAGTTGTGTAATCACCACCTTACCTCTCAGAAAGACTGGGTGCTTTCCTTTGGTACATCTCACAAACATGTGGAGCCTGGGAAAGTTGTCTTTTTCAGAAACTCAAGAGGCCTGACTAAAAAAATTATATAGTCTGGAAATGTATCAAAAGTTTCTCTCCCCTGAGTTCAAACCTAGGCCCATATTGTCATTGTGTAAACTCACCAGATGCTTTCTCCAGGCTACAACAATATTTTGATGCCAAACAGTATTTGAGGAAGAAAAAAAAGAAAGAAATGAAACTTAAAAAAATCGTAACTAAAAGAACATAGTAGAAAAATGCTCGTTAAGCTTTTGACTCTTGTTGAAACATAATGTGATAAGCACAGAACGAGAGACGTGAGGAGGAGAGAGAGATGTTAAAAGTGCTTCATGGTCTGTAGGAGAGCTCTGATCCAGAACCAGGTTTCCAGAGAATCAGAAGTGCTGTTGTGTCCTCAGTTTCAAAACTGTGTTCCCTATGGAGATGGCAGTGTAGCCGCCCTTAAATGAATGTGCATTCAGAAAACCTTTTAACACAATGTAGGTATGTTTTACCTGCATTTGGTGAAGTGGAACAGGAGCGCTTTAACATAAAATCCTGCCAGTAAGAATATGGTTCTGTGATTTCAATTTACTTTGAAGTACTGGACAGAAACTGGTGCTTCAGATGCTGTTCAGCTTTCTTTGCTGCCTACATCTGAGCAGCATGGATGGTGCACTTCAGTGTCCACTTCATGGTCTTGGTGCATGAGAACTGGAGTTCCCGTGCTTAGAGATGTGGTTAATTTTTAGCTGATTTAAATAATATTTGGTTTTAGGTAGTTCAGATATTTATGAAGCATCCTGAAGTCCGCAAAAGACAGGTCATTCAGGACTATGCGTGTGTAAGCAACTTGTCTCTGCTTTAGAGCAGCTGCCTAAGCAATTTTTGTGATTAAAAGTTGTATATTTTGGACTTCAGCTCCACAGTGTGAGGGGTTTGGCAGCAGCGCTGGATCAACGAGTTCCTGCCCCTGGCACTGCCCATGGCTGTGGGATCAGGGCATTTTAGGGTAGTGGAAACTGTGGTGTAGATGTGGGATTTGCCCTTGATATCTTGTACATCAAGAAGACCTTAACTCTGATTTTGTTACTAGCCCACCAGTCTTACTAATCACCAAAGACATTTTACAATGTGAGGAATGCAGCAGAATAACTACGAAGTTGCCAAACATTGACTGGAGAAGGGCTTTTCATTTGGTGAAGAAGCCTTCTCCCATTGTATGGTCCATCCGAAACAGCTAGTGGGGCTGCTGTGGTTGTTACACACCATCATGGGGGTAGGCTGGGGCTTGGTGGGTGTTGAGGAACACCCAGCTGCAACTATTCTCTGCTCCCAGCCCCACAGCACAGATAGTTCCAATGTCTGCACAGTGCTTTAATGAGGAAAAGCAGTGTACTGTTTGTTATTCAAAATAACAAACTCCCGAGTCTCCAGATAAGCAAATCACTTTAGAATAAGCTAGACTTGGAGATCTGGACTTGAGTGTCCTGAAGGGAGAAGCAGAGACATTCAGGTGGTGCAGAAGGGGAAAAGTCTGGCATGTTTTTCTGCTGCAATATCTTTTTCATAGCAACCCTGGGAGCTGGTGGTCAATTAGTCTCACTTCAATATCCAGCATGATGAAGAACAAATAGAGATTATTCTGTAAATGTTCAGGTGATAACTGGTTTACATACAGTGGGAACATGCATTTCTAGAAAACTGCAATTTATGTGAAGCATAACTTATGTATTTTTGAAGCAACTTTAATAAGGTAGATAATATGAAGTTCGTGGTGAATATTAATTTGAGACTGAGTTTAGGCATTAATGAAAACATTTATGCAAATACCTTTGTATCGAGGTAAATCTGTATTTTTTAAATTATTTTATTCTGCTTTCATGAATTATCTGTAATTTTAAATGAGATTATTATTGCAATTTGTGGAAAGTTATAACTTTGAAGCATTGAACTTGCCAAAGGACATGGAGAGTTTGAGCAAAACATGCAATTTCCAAGAGGAAATTCAGTGTCATGAAGTTATGGCTGAGAGGGGGGAAAAAAAATCCCAAGCCACACTGTTATCAATCAAAATGCAGAGGAAAAAAAAATATATAATAGGAGTGGGGATCGGGATCTGTGCAGTAATAGATAACAATTTAAACACACCACAGTGCAGTTTGCAAAAATGCTGTTCTGGGCAAGGTTCCTAATGTTCCTGCTACTTTTAATCCAATTCTTCCCTGTTGGGGCTCAGTTTTGTATTCTCCTCAGTCTTTTATATAAAGCTTGCGGAACCATAAATCACAGGTTGCAGATGGTGTATACTAAAGTAATTTCATGCTTTTGTTTAAAGCTGTATGCAGTGGGGGATTTTGTGTGTGTGTGTGTGTGTCTGGATATATGTTTGGATTATTATAGGTCATGGTGGTGGTTCTGAGTTATATTTATTCCTTCTATTCCTTTTAAGTCTTCAGTGATGATTTCTTGTAGTACAACACAGGAGAGACCAGGAATACTGCATGGAGAAATAAAGAACATATCCAAAGGCTGGTGAACAAGGGAAAGAGACAGTCCAAAAAGTTAGGAGAATGATATTAAGCTTAGTGAGAAGGCACATAGAACTGGAAATACACAGTGTAGAGGAGGGACAGGATTTTTTTTTTAAACTAACATTGGTAGTTTTGAAAGTAACAGAGAGAAAAAAGTTACTGCGAGTGACCAGTGACCAGAGAAACAAGCCAACAAAAATGGTAAATAGAACTATGTTTTAGGAAAAATATGTAAGTCATAAGAAAGATTTACATCATTTCTGGAGTTAGGTGCGTTCAAAATAAGATTAGCACTTGGAGGGGGTCTGGTGCAAATAGGTTTTATGGAAAATCTGGTCTTTATAAGAACACGGCATTGTTCCAGTAATTAATTGCCATCCTCCCCTTTTGTCAGGAGACTTCATTAAATCGAGAAAGTTACTAAATGTTCAGGCTTTCTGTTGTTAATTGACTTTAGCCAATTAGGCAGAAACAGATGCTCAACCTTTTGAGTAAAGGTGGAGGTTTCTCCCAGCAGCTCTGTACTTCTTTCACATGGCTGAACGAGATGTTCCCGTGTGCTGGGTGTTGGTAAGTCAGGGACTGCAGCCATCCTGGCTGCCCCAGAATCCATCACTGGGGAGGGCAGGATCTGCCTGCCCCGCCATGGCTGCCTCCACGGGGATGTCTGAGGAGCCCTGATTTCAGCCAGCTCCTCTGTAAAGTTGCATCTTCACCCTCAGAGCACTTCTCACTGCTTGTGGCAGGAACAGCCAGGGACAAATGCCTCCTCAGTCACAGCAGCACAAGGGAGCAGAACAAACAGAAGGCTTCCTATCTGCCTTCTCAAAAGTGCCTCCCTTCCAGCTCCGAAGTGTGGTATCTCCAGTCCCTAAGGCTCTCCTGAACCACTCCCAGCAGAAAAGGGAATATTCTGCAGTTTTCTCCATTCCCTTCGCCTCACTGCTGTGGGCTCTTGGGAAGGGTGGAGGAAAAATGTGTCAGTGGAAAACGAGGAGTAAAGCTGTGATGTACACTGCATGGCTTTTCTGAATCTGGATCATTGAGGCAGAACAAATATAACTTTAAAGAAGAACAGGTGGATTTTGGCCCCCCTTCAGTGGGCTGCATGACTATGAGACTTAAAAACTGTACAGTGAGATGGGCTAAGGAAATGCTTTTTCTGTTTCTGGAGACTTAAAAGCAGCTTAAAAGTAAAACAAGCCTGGGCAATCACAACCTAGTGGTTAATTCTAAGATTGTTAGACCACGAGACTCCTTTCCAGCTCTGACCTGGAGAGAGCAGGGCTCTGGGAGTCAGGGCTGCTCCAGCAGGGTGAGTGGAGGCTTCATGCAGCCTCAGCCCTGGGCGGGCTGGGGAGCAGGAAGGTGGTGACAGCACAGGAATGCGGGGACTGGAGGGCTTTGCTTTGTTTTAACCTGTCAGAGCTGTGAGCCTTTCTTGAGAGGGCCTATCTGTTTCTTGGCTAAATATAGGGC
Organism: Odontophorus gujanensis; assembly: GCA_013399175.1. Classification (NCBI taxonomy): domain Eukaryota; kingdom Metazoa; phylum Chordata; class Aves; order Galliformes; family Odontophoridae; genus Odontophorus; species Odontophorus gujanensis. The sequence continues at coordinate 225,598 of VXAB01007343.1, read as the reverse complement.
TGCCTTTCTCCTTCCCTTTTGGTACATGTGCTCTGCCTGCTGTGGGTGCCAAATCTGTCAGCTTGTCTTTTCTGTTTGCCCTGCTGCTATCAGCTTTGTACTGATCCTGAAGGGACCGCTGCTTCCAGCTGACCTGCTGTTGTGGCTCACACCTGGAGCAGGCTGGAGGGGGACAGCCTGGGGGGCAGGCTGGGGCTCAGGTGTCACTCATGGGCACCTGGCAGTGCCTCTGAGGGATGGAAGTATCTATCAGGCACTGCTTCACCCTGGTTTGCCTCTCCTCATCATGAGTAATATAAAAAAAAATGTCATCTTTGTGGATTTCATTTTTCCCCTTTGGCCCAAAAGGGAATGTTTTAGCAGTCACTGTATTTTTCCTGCTCTGTACTTCTTTTTGAGGGCATTTGGCTCATGGATCTCTTCTTCCTTCCCTTTTCAGTCTTCCCTTAGCAAACAGCTGTTTCCAGAGGAGTTCAGATTTGTAGTGATGTGATGATAATGCTAATGATAGCGCTGTGGTTTTCTTCAAGTGTCTCACTGACTGTGGGTGAGGTGGAGGACTCCTGTAAGATGTGTGTATGCCTAAGACCAGCAGTCGCATGCCAGACCAGCTCAGGAGGAGCCCCAACACCACTCTTTTCTGTGGTAGGCAGGAACCAGTCATTAAAGAAATAGTAGAGGAGTTGAAGATTAACTATTCCTGGTGGTTAGTGATTTACTATCTTTTGAGCTAGACAACATTTATAGCATTTTTTTTCTTTCTTTTATGATATCCAGAGATGCCTGGGAACTTGTCTATTTGCAGTTAGAATGCATTTTCACTCCTGGCGCTTAGAGCTGAAACAGGGAATTCCACAGTGCAGTTACATACTGCACAGGAAAATGCTTACTGGTGCTGACAGGGGCCTGTCTTCTTGTACAAATGGAAAACAATGAATGTAACCTCTTCTAGGAGTAATAAACCCTGAATGTATAGGGTTTCGGGAGAGCAAATTGAGTTGCACAAAGCGTTTTATTCAGTTTAATTGCAGGCCACTTTTGAAAGGCAACACATAGCCATTCATTCCTCTCAATGCCCTGCCTTGCATACAGCAGTTGAGTGACCTCAGGGTGAGTGGATCTGACAGAAAATTGAATCACCTTTTAATTTTCCCTTATTTTGATTCATCAATCCGCTATTAGTTGTCCTTCCAGTTAGCAGCCTTCCCACAAGGAATTTGCAGCGGAGGGACGCAGGAAATTCCTCCATCTGGCATCTCACCACCGAATGGGTTAAGTGCAGCGTGAGTCTGCACAGGGTCTCAGTGGTAGCAGTGTTTGAGAAGTGTAAAGCAGCAGGGCAGTATATGGCACATACTGTTTGTCTAACATATCACATAGATACAATAGCTTTTCAGGGCTTTCTCGTAAAGTGAGGAACTTGTTTGGTTTTTTTGTAATCCACTAAGATAAACTCCATTCTCTGTGGTGTGGAGACAATGGCCACCTAACTTTGAAACAGAACACAGTTTATTAACTGCACTGAGAACAATGGGCTTGTTTCTATTGTGCTGGCATAGCAGGAGCCTCATAAATGTAGTTATCCAATGTGTTTCCCTGACCTCACTTGGAAAAAAATCCCACCAACTGTGCTACAAATGGTAACTACATTTTTCCTCCTCTCTATCGTTCCTTTCCAGATCTTAAATCTAGATTTTCCATTACAACATGAGGCTTCAATGCAGTGCTGCTTTGTATAATGCAGAGTGCTTATCCACATATTGGCAGCGTCTTTATGTTCCAGTGCTGTAGAAAAGAATTCAATTGCAGATGAAATGATAGCTACTGTCAAGTTTACTTAAGTATTTGGATTTTACATCTAAATTGAAATTAAAAGAAATTCAGTTTGTTCAATTTCCTTTCCTTTGTATTTATCTCATTATTTAATTAAAATATTACTGTTTTTGCCATCATTATATTTTTCATGCAATAATACTCAACTTAGAGTAAGTGGGATGATTAAAACAAAAAGATCTGAGTCAGATAAAATAGTCCCAGAGCTCAGACCTTGAAGAACCTTAAAGGTTTTCTAGTAGAGATCTCATCACAAAACTCAGTCTGAATTTTAAAAACAGGGAGGGGAACTTCTGAATCTCCCTTCTCCCCACTCAAAAAGGCTGCAAAGTTTTGTTAAGAAAATAATCAGAAAAAGTTCTGGGTATACTACATGCTCCCAAGGAATGCTGTGATCTAGTTGATGGTCATCAATGGCTCTAGTTTCTTGTTTGCTACACACACAGAGTATTCTCCCTGTTGCTGAGAGTCTGTCCACATTTGTTTTGGTTGGATTCCCACAGAAAATATTAGAATGTAGGTCTATGTGTCATGACAACACTCAAGCAACAGAGTTGCCATGTTCTTATTAGTCTCCATACAGTGGATACCATGGTTTATGCTCTGTTACCTCATTCATTGTTCTATACTAGTGAAGTAATTGCTCACTTCACAGTGCAGAGCAAAACACTTTGCTGTTGATTCATATTTAAGGAGTGATTCCGGAAGAACTGATAAATGGTCATGACACCAGGAGGGAGGAGTCAGTATGGAAGCTATTACTGCATGAACTACCACAGCTTTCCAAACAGTTGAAATAATATGTCTGAGAGATGACTTCTCCATCTGAGAACCTTACCTGGATATGAGATCATCCTAAAGGCAGCAGGTAGAAGAGTCACAGAATTGTAGGAGTTGGAAGGGACCTCTAGAGATCATTGAGTCCAACCCCCCTGCCAGAGCAGCTCCCTAGCCCAAGTTGCACAGGTAGGTGTCCAGGTGGGTCTTGAACATCTCCAGAGATGCACCACCTCTCTGTGCAGCCTGTGCCAGTGCTCCATCACTGCACTGTGAAGAAGTTCCCATGGACATTTGTGCAGAACTTCCTATGCCTCAGTTTGTGGCCATTTCCCCTAGTCCTGTTGCCACACACTGCTGCAAAGTCTGTGGAACCTGGAGGTCTCTGACTTCCTTTGCTCTTGGTTCAGGAGTAGTTTTCCACTAAAAAGCAGGCAGAATCCTAGAGTTGTCATTTCCAAGAGTTGCTGTTGGGTTCACCACACTACCCTAATGATTTATGAAGAATCACAGAAAAAAATAATAATAATCAAATTTGACTTAGATTTTTACAAACATTTAAGCATGTAGAGTTTTAAAAGTATGAACAGTTTTTGGACTACAAGCATACTCAAAGATATGCGAGTACTTAGCTGTTACCTTGAATCACAGCCATTGTCAGTGGCTTGTGATTAAATGAAGTATGAGAGAGAGACTTGTATCGCACTTTGAATGTTTCACAAGTGATTTTGGATAAACGCAATACCATGAGCGTTTGTTCACAATTCAGAAGGGTCACTAGGATCCAGATTTTCCCTTTAATCAGGATAATCTAGACAGTAAACAGGCATATCAGGCATTGTCTTCTGGATCCCTCTAGGCTGATGGAACAGCTCATAGCAACCATTTGTTCATCAGTGCATTGTGCTGGTAGCTCTCAGAGGTACCAACAGAGCAGGATGTGTGAATGTTGGCTGTTTATGGTTCATATCTTCTCCAAATGTCAGTGTAATCCATTCAAACTAGCCAAGATGCTAGAAACAACAATAACTTGTGCAATGATTCACCTGTTGTTGACATCCTTTGTTGGGTTGCCTATCTGTAGAATGATGCTGAGGCCGGAGCACCAACAGCAGCAGCATAATGCTGCTTCCTGCCTTCTCACAAATTCCATCAAAAAGGGAACTACCCTTTCCATGTCAGAAAACCTTCCTGGGTCACTCCTCATAACCTCTGTTTTCCTTTGGAGACTCTTGTGGGCCTGTAGCCATTCTCTTTAGTCCTCATGGAGCAGTTCAAGTGTCATCATTTCATGGCAGGAGTAGTGTTGAGGTTATGCTAGTGCAGGGACTGGTACTCATCCTTGTCTGTGGCTAGAGCTAAGCCAGCAGGGATTGCTCAGGCCAGGGTCTGCAGCTGGCTGCAGTGCAGGGCTTGTCCCATGGAGAAGCAGTGGCAGCTCCTGACATTGTCTGCTCAGTTCCACAGGCTGCTCTGATGATTGGGCTGCCCTGAGTTTATTGGCAATTGGTCACATGAAGATATTCATTTCCAGTTAATGTTCAAAACACTTGATCATCCTTGCTGTATTCCCATAGCTATGTCTTCATTCTTTTATTTGCCTGTGTCATCTTTTCTCATATTCTCTGTGGAAGGAAGCTTTTCTCCTCTATTTATGAGGGAAAAGCTTTAGTTTGTTGAAATAACAAATTTAGTAACAAAACTTTACCTGTACTGAATACACTATATCATAATTAAGTGGAAAAATCGAATTGCTTTGCAGATTTCAGCTTAATGGTGGATGTGGAGAAGATGTAAATGAAACTGGGGGAGGATCATTTTCCCACCTTGTGACCAGGCCCAGGGAAATCTGCAGATGCTTTTATTCCTGGCTTTGATATCTTCTCTTTGAGTACGTCGGTCTGGGTTTTATGGGTAAATTTTTCATCTGACATTTCATTGAAATATTGTGAATAAACTGAAATCTTAAACAGAGAGGCATTCCTTGGGCTATTGGGTTTGCGAAGTACATCTCTATCTACAGTGAAAACCGTGGAGTCCTGTTATTATAGCCACAGTAATAATCCTTATAAAGTGATTACAGATAACCTAAGCAATTTGAGTGGAACAGGAAATAAAATGTATCCATTCAATCCCTGTAATTGCACCCACATCAGTACTTCAGCTACAGGAGTGAAAAGGCACGTTTCTGAAGGGGCTTTGCAGTACAGGGCCAACCTTGTGCGAGGCTTGTAGTAAAGCAGATATGTCGGAAAGCGAAGGAATGAGGGCTACTGGTAGGGAGGAAGAAGGAAATAGCTGACCCCCCTGTTTCCTTTCCTCCAGCTGTGCCATCCAGCTGTTTCCAGCTCAGAGAACAGAGAGTGAAGCAGAGCATGGCAAAAGAAATGAAATAGTTAAAGTGGCTTGGAGAGAAGCAGGGACATTGTAGAACTGTGGAAGGAAAAACGCTTCCCAAAATGGATCAAAAACAACAAATACAAAATGTACTGAATGGACTTTTGTTTTTGCTTAAGATTAACTTCATTTTTTTTAGAAGAGTAAAAAACACTTTCTCTAACAACGTGAACCCTGTGTATATTTACCTGGGGCTTATAGACATAGCTCATATGACAAGTCTGGCTCCATAAACTCTGGCTAAGAAGCCTGGATCAGCAAAATTCAATCTGGAAGCTGTCTGTAAATGTATGAAACGTGTTTAAAGTTTCCAAGTTAACTAATAGAGTCAGTTTTGTTTTGTAAAAAGATATAACAATTTTATAAAATAATACTGAAATCCATGGAAATCAATTTTAAGCTGTCAGTGCTTTAGCTGACCTTAGTTTTTATTTTACCAATAACAAAATGCTGATCACATAAACAGGGGCCTATTTGTGAATATGTTTAATTATTTGTTGGAGATATTTTTGTCTCTTTTTACTCACTGGAGACTTTCAGCAGTTTCATGCTTCAAATAAATCTTAGGGAAGAAGTTAAAGCAAGCAGTCAGCTGCTCTAAGACTGATCAAATAGTGCTTTTCAGCATGTTTTACTAACTGATGAACAAGTGATCCCATTTATAGAGCATACTACATGTTGACAGAGTGCATTACTTCATTTTGCCGTATTGGCTATTTGAGATCTTAGCAAAACAATGCTGAGGTTGCTCTCATTCTGCATTGCTATCCTTGGAATGCTTCTCAGATTTTCATTAACTCTGTCCCTGCAAGATACCCCAGATGGAGGCAGGTTTTATGGGGGGGGTGGAGTAATAAACATTAGAGACCAGAGAGTTGTAAACAGCTTAAATTCTTTGTCCTACATGGATGAATTCCTTAGGAGTCTGTGGTGTTTTCAGCATCTGTAGCTGCTTGATCTAGCAGGAGCTGATAGCCCCCAGCTGCTGAGTGGGGAGAAGTGATCTTAAACTTCTGCAGCCCATGAATATAATCTTCAGTACAAACCTTAAGTCTTGAGATTCAGCCTGGTGTTTGGCTCACAGCTTTCTGGCTCTGGTCAGAGGCACAAATCACACATGGAGCTACTTCCACACTTTCTTTCCCCTTGAACTTTTCAATCAAGGGAGAAGGACAATGAGGAGGGAAAAAGAGCACAGCTCTGCTTTAGTGCGGCATTATTCCAGCTTTCCCCTTTGTCAGCTTTGACTTCATTGGTATTGCCATCAGTTTCAAGCTAGAGTAAAGCTGTGGAGGATCAGAGGGAAGCTCTCCAAAGCCTCTTCTACAGGCATGTTCCACCAGAACAGTTAGAGCAGGGCAAGTCACCAGAGAAGAATTTACAGAGGGGCTATGTGTCCTTGCAATGAGAGCAGGCTTGTGTGGGATGCCTTAGAAATAGCTGTGGTGCTTTCAATTCATAGTTTACCTTTTTCCAAAACAATTGGCTGAGAATAGGCCAGCGTCTTTATACAACCTAGCAGTTCCCAAACTATTTTGCCCAGGGGAATCTTCTTCTCCCAGATTAGTAGAAGTGTCATTGCACTGTGGTTGTGCTACCTCTAGACACAAGAGGCAGTGGGCTCTGCTCTGCTTTCACCTTCCTTCTGCCCCTGCAAAGTGGAAAACCCTAGTCTGGGATACGCAGGAATAATTACACTTAGGCCAGGAGATATTCAAAGTATGTGCCACAGTAAAGGATCATGCAGCTTAAAAAAGTAGAGCTCTGCAAAGTAGAGAAAACGTGCTTGGAGGATGGTGTATTTCTTATATGAGTCATGCTTTAATATTTCTATTCCCTTTTTAAAATCACTTTCTCAACAGTGCTTGCACTCAGTTATCAGTTTCCAGGTAACGGTGAGAATCAGACACCCAAGTCCTTGATGATTTAGCCTTTCATTGAATACAAACGGGAGGCAGTTGTTAGCACTAACATACTGTAATGCTTCAGCATTGCATACATCTCTTCTGGCCTGAGTTTTAATTCCTAGGGAAGATAGGCATCAGACTTGACTACTGTGCCTTAAAGACATCAAGTGCTGTCAGGGCTTCTGTAAGAGAAAACAGAAGTGTAACAAATGCACCTTTTCCAGTAATTTGCCAGTCTGTTTTCAGCAGCGTACACTGCACATACTGGGCCTGTGCGTGAATACTTTAGGGTAAGGGATTTTGCCTGGACATGTTAAGATTGACCTTCGTGCAAATCCCTTCCCCATATTTCAACCTGTGTGCATTTTGGTTTATGTTTTGGATACACATGGCCATTGAAACAGTCTATTCAGGAGAAAAGATATGCAACATCTTCTTTGCTTTGGGTAGCACAGAGACCTGTTATAGACATCTGCATGTACACGTCTGTGATGGCAGCATCCACTGGTGGGCATGCATGGTCTGCCTGTGCAGTTGGGTCTGAAAAGCTATTCAAGAGGGTCAAACATGGTGTCTGCTTTAAATGGATATAGACTTCTTTAGACTCTAGCTCTTTAAATGCTTCTGTGTCAATAGACTAGGCTTTCAGTGGGGACCCAGATACCTAACTCATGCGTGGATACTTACTGTACGTATCTGAATCTGAAGATGAAGACCACCTGTAACACTTATACGTGTATTTCTTTTATTGATTTGTTTTCCTACCAGCTTTATAGTAGTTTTAGAGTTAAGGTAAGAGCCACTCTGACTGTTCAAGATTCTCCATTTTCCCATCTGTCCTTGGAATGCTGAAGTCAGTTCCCTCATATTCTCCCTCACTTGTTATGACAGGAACGCTTGAATTGTTAGGTGTTTAAAGTTTATACCAGGAAGTAAATCTGCTTGGATGCTCCTGCAGCAAGTGAAAACAGAAATAGACTTACAGACAGAGAAAATGGTGCTCAAATAAAAGTTGTTGCTGATGGTAGTCCTCAGAAATCCATACAGTGAAACCGCAACCACATCTGTTCTTCAGAGCAGCGCCATGCAGTGAATGTATATTGTTAGAACACACTGTAAAATCAGTCATTCTTGATGTGGTGGACAGCCGTATAAACAAGTTTAAATTACCTCATGAAGAACTCACAGCATGTGGCTGTTGCATGCCATTCCATCGTATGAATCAGAACAGATATTTCAAAAGCCGTTAATCACAGTAGTTGTTAGAAATTTGCTGCAATGAAGAAAGCCCATTTGCTGGCCTTCAGCTCTTTCATTTAAAACTCCTTGAATCCACTTCTAGTGAAGGCAAGAAAACTCTCCCTGGGTTACAAACAGGCTTTAGACTCTGAGTTTACAATGGTGAGGAAACCCATCTGGGCTGTCCCACAGCCCAAGATCTGGGGTTGATGCATAGTGCTTATCTTTAGGCAAGTCCACTTACTGATGCAGACCGAGACCTGATGACCCCCAAAATCCTGGGTTCCCATTCCTGATGCAGGGCATTTGGCATAGTAGTGGCCCTCTTCTGGTCTTTTTGGCTGTGGGACAGGCCATGGAACTTGCCATGGGACAGGCAATAGGACAGACCACCTGCCAGGGCCTGGCATGTTCAGAGACGGCACTTCCATGCCACGTGCCAATACCAAGACCTTAGGGCTTTGCAGAACTGTGGCACACATGCATTCCTTGGCAGTTCCCCGGCTGGCTTTCTGGATTCCCAGGCTCCCTGCCCTGCAGCTGGGATGTCCTGGGATGCCCCTGGGGCTGTCATTCTGAAGGTGGTTTTGCATGAGCTCCTCCAGGGCTCAGAGAAGAGGATGGTTTGTATCAGGCTTGTTGTAAACAGTTGTGATAGCAGTACCCAAGCAAACTGCATCATGATTTGTTGCTTTCTGTCAAAAATAAAAAATAAAAAAAAGTGTACCAATTTACAGTCAACAAGAATTTTTAAGATGCTGTCTTCAGTCTCAGACAGATGGAAGTCAGATTTAGTAAAGCACAAATTCCTTATCATCTGGAAATTAGCTCTTCAGCAAACTCCTGTGAATGCTAACTAATTAATAGCTGCTTACCTGATTCCCAAATTACTGACAATTGCAAAAACCTGATGTGGGTAACCATTTCAGATATAGCCTGAAACCTGTTAAACAATAGCTTCTTTTGAAGAGTTATTAAGAATTATGAATATTATTATTGCTGGTCACAGCAGTCTTGGTCTTGGTTTCAGTCTTGAAAATTAGTTTACAGATAACAACATTAAAACAAATTTATAGTAGTTACATTACTTCTTGGGAATTTGTTCTAGAATTGTTACTCTGCACACCAAATGGATTTTAACAATTCTATCCACGAAACAGCGTGGAGTAAACTTTAGTTATGTGAAAGAATCCTTCGTCTTCCCAGATTCTTGACAAATATCCATGTGGTAAATTTAGATAGAAGCCCTTGGTTCTGTCAGTTGTTAATAAGCATTTCTATTTCTAGTCATAGAGCAAATCATGTATCTGGAGCTGATTTTTTTTCAAGTTAACCGTTGTTATTTTTTCTTGAATAGCTGCAATTTCTGTAAAAGTCACATGTAATGGAAGAAAATTGTGCCTTTCTCCCTCTACAGTTCTCAGAACACATTTTAGGTAGAAGGGTAATTGATAGTGAGAGCTCAGCACAGTGGTGCATCTTATAGTGAACATGAGTTGCAAGGAGATAAACAAGGAAGGAAATGCATGGAGTTATGCCCACTTTCAGTAACTAGAAATGTCTCCCAGAAAGTTGTTGTTTACCCAGATGGGTATTGTGTACATTCGCTGAGATATTTTGTCTGTAAGTTTAAATCATTTAAGCTCTTTTGAAGCTCTGAACTTGTAAGTTATGTTTGCTTCCATTTTGCTTCTTTTTCTTCTTCACCCACCCCTTTATTTTTTTCTACTTCATTCCTGTCTGCCTTTTTGGCTTCTTCCATCAGGAAGGAAATCCCAACAGAAAAAAAAAAGAGGCCCAAATGTCACTTATCTTCATATGAAACCATGAGTGATCCCATTTATTTAAATTGCAGCCTCTGAGGAGAGAAAAATATGGCAGGATACCTGTTAATTTCTTCTGCAGCTCTGAAAACTGAATGAACTATAGCGACTTGCAGAGGGTAAACGTTAATCTTTGCTGAAAAACCAATTTATGCTACACGGTAGAGACATAGATTTGACTTACAAGTTCGTAGCTTGGAGTTTTGTTTGGAAATGTTATATTGAATTTTCTCTGATGGTGGAGAACATTGCGCAGACACAAGGAATGAGAAGTAATTTATCATTCTTCTAACATGGGAATCTTAGATTAAGATTCTTTGCCAAGCAGTTGGTAACTGATAGTGCAGTAATGTTCAGTGTCTCATACAGAACATTGTTCTGTGACTTAGAAATTAAAGACTATAGTGATTTATTGGATGAAAAAAATGGTGAGTGTAGTAACCAGAATGAAATGCACAAGTGAAATTCCAGTGCCAGTGGCATCAATGCTAGTGTGCTAGCAGACTTTCTTTATGGAAAAGATTTAGCTTGAGGTTTCTGTGAGTGTCTGTCTCTTATACTGAATACTTACTGGTTTTGTCCCTGGGGCTATTTTGTGCATTGCAGCTGCTCCTTCCCAAATGGTGCCCATCAAGCAATGGTAGCACTGGCTTTCCTCATGTGTGGGTGTGGGGAAAGGTGTAGGGAAGACTCTTCCTCATAGCAACGGCTTAGCATTGCCATTCCTAAGAACAGATGCTGTTCCTGCCACTCTTCAGAGCATTCTGCACGTTTGAATGAGAAGACTGGGGCCTGGTTTCCTCTCATGGGCTTTGCAGAGTTGGAGAGTGCTGGACCATGATGTGGGTGTGCACAGAGTATGATTCCTCTCTGCTTGTACCACCTGGAGAGGTTATGTTTGAGGAACACAACCTCTGCTGCTTTCTATTGGCTCCCTAGAAATTAAACTTCAGCTTATTCACTGCTGGTAGGAATAACACTCAGGCACCTGAATGCCTTAAGAATTGTAATGGTGTCATGCTTTTCCAGTGCACCAGATCTCATATAAATGGGCTTCAGATATGCACCAAATTAGAGCAGTAGAATTATTTTTAAATAGGAATTATTTTGTTTACGGAGATATATGTCACCATTGTGAAAAAGCATCTCTTTAAGTGAGATGAGATGGCACTTCATTCTTTGCAAGCATTACGTACCATTTCCCTTCGTTCTGTTACAAACCAGTGGGAAACTATCAACATATTTTGATAGATAGCAAATAAGAACTTCTCTGAAACAAAGCAAAAAAAGGCTATTTCTGAACAAAGGATTTTTGCAGTGTATTACCCCTGAATTTTAATTCCTTACTTTCTAGTGTCCATTAATGGATGATTGTGCAGTTCACTTACTTGTCCGTCATCTTTCCTCTCTCTTCTTTTTGGGAAATCAACTTACACTGTAACTGACCAAATGAATATTTGGCCAGAATAAGGAAAGTGCTGAATCCCTAAGGAAGAAGTGTGCTGCCAGTATCACACTTGGCCCTGGTTCAGCAGCCACAGAGGCAAGCCTTTTCCAGATTTGGAACTAGCTCTGTGTGGAAGCTGCATTCATAAAGCTATTAGAAAAGTCAAGCAAAACAAGACCTTTATGCTTGTTTGAAGCTCTTTCACCTGAAAACATGGACTGTTTTCACACCAGGTAAGCGCTGCTGCTTACTGGAATAAAAAGCCAATCAGGATAGTGTGACTGTTAAGACCCTTTCTGCAAGTTCTAAGTGAGATGTAAACGCTGAGCCTGTACCTCACAGCTCCCAGGGCAGGCTTCCCCACTCCAAGGGGCAGACATTTGCACTGAGTGTCCTGGGCAGGCACTTCTGGGCAGCAGTTGATTTGACCTGTTTTAAATGTCTACCTTGAATGTCAGAAACTGTACTATGGAAGTGTCTGCTTCTTCCCATGTTGCAGGGAAGCCTAGGGTGATAACCTGAGATGCAGTTGTAGGTGTTTCAATTTAGGGAGGAAGAACCAAGCTGCCTTCCCTCCCTTTATAGGGTGCGTTTTTCTGTACGTCATCTGATGTGACATTGGGCAGCTTGAATCATTTGTTCCAGGAGTCGTGTCAGAGAAGCAGAGAAGCCATTCCTCTACAGTGTCATAGTTGCTTGCTGTCTGCAGCTGTAGGGCTGGTTTCTTTTTATTTTAGAGCAATTAGTGTGGAGAAAGCACTCAGTCTGCCAAGCAATACTGAAAAAAAAAAAAAAAAAACAACCAACCCTGAAAGCAAAAACTGGCATCAGCATTGATCAACACTGTAAAACTCACTTACTCATTTACCAGATGCTAGGTTGGAAGCAACTAAAGTGTAGCAGAAACATTGTTGGTTCTTCTTTCCTGTTGTCAACAGTGAGTGATAAATAGGAGAAAAAGAGAGAACGTTTTACTGTATAGGTATAATGCATGCAGTACAGCTTCTTAAAGCAGCATAGGGAACAACCACAATGGGAACCATGGAAAATAGAAGAAAATGGAAGGGCACATACAATTAAACATATTTAAAAATATTTACTGGAAAAAAAAGTAATCTGTTTTGTATAGCTTTTTCTTGATTGAGTAGCCTGAGGGAGTATGCAGGAAATAAACCATTATGCTTAGTAAGACGTGTTAAGAAAAGCTGAACTTTTAAGAGGCATGCACTTTCTAACACGGTTTGCATGCATCCATTGGGCAGCTGTTATCAGGTCAGTAAAGGAGGAAGGAAATCTGGAAGGAACACGGGGACAAAGCATAAATGAATGTGGAAAAGGGAAAGTTGGCCTGAAGGATCTTCTGTGAAGGATTGGCATGTTAATGCTAGGGGCAAAATGGCTTAAAACAGGGGCAGGTGATAGCAAGAAACCGAGTAGCACAGCTCTGCCTGGTGTGTTCATTTCTCATCAGGGCTGTGCTCCAAATGCTGTGAAATGAGAAGTCAGGTCCTCCTAGGTCATAGGGTCTGCCTTTTGAACACATCTTCTCTATTTAGCAGTTGCTTTTGCACTTTGTTACTAGGTGCGGAAGAGCGCTGAACTACACTGTTGCAGTTCTGAAACATGCAACTTAGCAAATGTTTTATGATTTAAGAATGAAAATATTTGAAAAATCATTTTTTTAAATTATTTTTTGGAAGTATGAACAAAAAAAACCCCAAACGACCAGCACATCTAGTAAATGTATACCTCTCTGCTAAGTTTTGACCACAGTTCCTTCCTTGCCACTGGGAAAGAAGATGCTTTTTTTCTGCTTGTATCTTCTTTATTTTCAGCCTTATCCGCACTGTTGCGCACCCCCTGCTGCCCCCAGCACCCTGCCCCAGCCCTGCAAACTCCTGCAGTCCTTTGTGCCAGCTCCAGCGCACATCTCCCTGGTGAGCTGACCCAGCCTGCTGCATGGGAGCAAGCTGTGCACTCATTGTGCCGCATTACCTTGCAGTGGGCACCTAAAGGGACAATGGCAGGAGGTGGAGGGATGCAGGGGGGTTACAGGCTGAGCTGCTTCTTGATTACGATCAGTTGCCAGGGCAAACTCGTTCAACCTGCAAAACCTCATCTTTTGTTTTATTCCTGACTTTCTTTGATGATCAGTGTTCTCTTTTGCATTGACCACTGCCAGCAGGCAGGGCTAAAGAGCAGGCAGTGATGCACGCATCTCGGTCTGCTTTTTGCTGCTTCCTGCAGCCGAATGCCACAGCTGCCAGGCAAAGGAAAAAAGCACCAGGACTCAGAAGGGAGGGCGTGTGCAGAGTGTTCACTGAAAGAAGTAAAAAAAGCAGAACTTCAGAATGGAGAACCAGGCGCTCCGCTCTGTCTCTTGCCTTTTATTTATTTATTTATTTATTTATTTTTGCCTGGTGATTTGAAATGTTCAGTACATAGTATTTGCTTCTGTTGGGTGCTGCTTTCCAGTGCATTCTCTGCAGTTGCACAGATACCTCCCCGCCTCAATTTCCAGGAAGAGGAATAGCTCAGATGAAGAGACAACGATGGGTTTTATGGGTAAATTCAGTTATTCCATGCTTTGTCAAGGGCAAAGTGAGCAGAAAAATGCCCTCCGTGTGCATGGGAACTCTTAAGATGCTTTCCCCTGCAAAGGGAATGAAGGCCTATGAAGGATCTGTAGCTTGCTGGGCACAGCACTTACCCAGTGGTGTGCATAGGAACATTGGCTTAACCTGTGTGTTCTGGGTTAGGTATCCTGAGTTCTAACCCAAATGTGTCAAAGAAAAACATTGCCTTTGTTTGCATGTATTGCAAAGCACTGGTAACATGTTTGCCTGGATTATAAGACAAAAACAGGGAAGCTCGTTAACTTCACGTGCATTGTTTCCACGGAGGAGGACTCACAGTAACTGAAGGACATAAGGTTGTGATAGGATCCTGCACTGAGAAATGATTGCAAAGGTCGGAAGCAGGAGAGCATCGAGCCCAGCCCAGGCCTAGGATCAGTTCTCCTCACTTGGGTGACTGCTGCCTGAAGTTTATGTATTTTTAAACACTGCCGTTGATGGCAATGCCACAGTGTCCCCAGGCGAGTTACTTCTAATTATAATACAGCAGAGTGCAGTTTTCACTTAGAATTCGTTTCCTTTTCCGCGTGAATCGTGGGTTCGCAAATGGGTTTGGGGGTAGGAGGACCTCAAGGACCATCCGCTTCCGCTCATGTCGCGGATGGGGACTCCGGAATCACACCTAACCAAACACACGTATGAAGAAAGCAATCAAACATCCCGAACCGCGGGGGATGACCCTGGACACCGGGTTCTCCTCCGGCGGTGCCGGTGCTGCCGGGCGGAGCGGCGGGCGGAGAGCGGGCCCCCTTTCTCCGCCTTCTTTTCCACCTCCTCCTCCTCCTCCCTGGGGCTGCCGGCTGCCGGGGCGGGGCGGGAGCGGCGGCTGCCGGGCGGGAGCCCCGAAGGAGCGAAGCGGAGCCGAGCTGAGCCCCGCACCCATGGGGGACTCGGTGTTCGGCGAGCGGCCGGCGCTGCGCTACGCGGTGAGTGCCGTGCGGGGCCGGCTGCGGGTGCCGCTCCCGAGGGGTGACCCCGAGAGCAGGTGCCGGCGGGCTGGGGGCCACCTGAGGCTGGGGGCCGCTCCCCTCCGCTGTCCCGTGCGCGGGGTTGGGCCGCAGCAGAAATAAACCGTGGGCACGCTCGGGAGTCGCGCAGAGCGGGCCCCGGGGGCTGCCCGCCCCAAACTCAGCGCTGCCCCGCGCCCTTGGGTGCTGCCTGGCCCGACCCCACCGGCTCCTGCGCTTCGGATGATAGCGAGCGAGTTTGTTTTTCGTTTAGTTTTCTTTCCTTCGCCAGGGCTTAGCGCCGTTGAGAAGCCGCTTCCTTTCTGCGAACCTTATTAGGAGCATTTTCTCAGTGGTTCGGGCAAAAAGAAAAAAAAAGAAAAAGAGAAAGAAAAAAAAAAAAAAACCCGCCACGTAAAAACAACCGGCTGCCTCTTGTGCCGTCCTCGTAAATAAGCGGCGGCACGAGAGGAGCGTGTGCGGGCTGCGATGCTGCTGTCGTCCGCACTGATGCGCGCGGTGATGCTGGGGCCGCGTGGAGCTGCAGGTCGGGGCTGAGCGACCCTCGGGTCCCCTCGCCCGGTGCTGGGCTGCGGCGCTCCCGCCTGGTTCGCGGTGGTGCCTTCGGTGTCAGCCGTGGAAGTCAGCTTCTCCTTGTGCTTTCCTTAAGCCTTGTGCCGACAGGGTAGAAGGAGGTTTGGGGTTTTTTGTTGTTATTTTTTGGTGGCGAGTTTCTTTTTAAGTACTGTCATACCCGCTCGGCTGTCGTACAGGCATACAGAAACAGGGCACTTCTGCGTCGCGTATGAGCAGCGGCAGGGATTTTCACTGGGAAACTCAATCTCCTGCAGTCGATGAATACCTGTTCTTTTAGTACGCAGATGGCCCCGTACTTATTTAAGCACGCAGAAGATCTGGAAGAGCCGTGGCTCTTGGTAGCTCCATGAAACTTCAGGCTTGGTATTTCCCATGGTTGCACTTGGCTCTCACCATCACCTGCTGCAGGCACACGGTTGCTGTCAACGGTCAGCTGTCAGTGCCCGCGGTCAGCGCCCGCAGCCAGCAGCATTCAGTACAAGGCAATAGAGCAAGGAGTGGGATGGCCAGCCACCCACCCACTAACCATTACCGACCACCATGTTGAAGCAAAGGGGAGATTTGGCACCTAAGAATGCTTCTAATATTTTGAAACGCTGCTTTTTTAGAATAACTTTTACTTCAAAAAAAACATTTTCTAGTAATAAAGTAAACCTTAGTTATACATGCAGGAGATAAGTGGACTTTGCAAGTGATGTTGCTGATTAGTTTAGAGGGTGTGGTTCTAGAAAGATCGATGCTCTGCATAGTCCATGCTTACACATGTTGTCTGTGAGTAGCCCAACCAAAAATCAAATGCTCGTTGACCTGAAGGACTCAATACCATTTTTAGTGCTGTTCTTATTAACTCTGAATAATTATATGGTCTAAGCACAAATCACGTTCTTGGATTGTTTTGATTGCTGTGAGATAAAAATTATACCGTGTTATGGTATTTAATAGCAATTAATTTATTGGCAGAGCAAATTACAGTGATTTGCGTGGAGGGCTTTTCTTCTGCTTTTTAGGACTGATAATTAAAGTCTCATGATTTCCATAAAAGTACGTAAGGAAGCATCTGCTTTGCAGTGTGCTTTTGAGGCAGATCTCCCAGCTTTGTTCTGTGGTTTGAGACTTGGGGCAGCCCGGGAGCATGGGAACTGGCACCCATTCAGATGCCAATGGCCTCCTCAGGACTGAGCTGTAGGCAGCTTTAGGTAAGCTTCTGAAGTTTGTTTGGTTTGGAGATGGAGTCCCCAGTACCACCTCCTCCACACTCTAGTACCTACTGCTGGAGGGGCCGTAGCTGAAGTCAGCCACCACAGCTCCAAAATGTCACAGTGAATTGGCAATTATAGTCCACGCAAATGAAGACTTAAGACTCTCGTGCCTGCTGTGATGATCGTGTGTTAACCAACGGCGTGTTTGAGCCAGCATATATTATGTGTGAGTGGGATGACTGATAATTATGTCACAATTACGCGCTGAATTGAGCATTGAGGTTGACTCACAGAAGAGCTCCTACTGGTAAAGAGTTTGTATAACCAACTGGAACATTTTTGTTGGTGAAAAGTAAGCTAAAATAAATGTTAGCTGAACATAGTATAAAGATGTATTACTGAAGGCTAGTGCAAGAAAAAAGTTATACCTGCATTGAGTCACACAGTGAAAGCTCTTTTTCCTTTCTGATGCTTGTATCTATGTAGTGTTTTCATGAACACTCATAAGGAGTTAAATAATATCTCACTACATGTTGCCTGACCAAGCAATAACCTTTAATTTTTAGGTCTAGGTTAGCTGATTAATCATCTGCTATTCTCTGCTGAATTTGCTCTGATTTACGAGCTGTTTTTGAAATTGTGATGTCTGTAACTGATGTAAAGATCTTCAACGGTTCTGGAAGCATTTTTCAAATGATTTCATGAAGTGAAGAGGGGCAGTCACCTTCCTTACATGAGTTTTCTTGAGTTTCTTATGTCTTAGCGACATTTACAGAGGGATAAAAAACAGTGCCATGTATTTTGGCTAGAACATCAGAAAACTGCGTTATACTTATTTCAAGAGATCCATTGGTAATTTGGAATGCAGTTTTCTGTGTAAGTGACTAAAAATAGCCTTGGGATTGCACAACAAACCTCTCAGTGGGGCAAAGCGGGAAGCTTGAAGTGTGGTCTGGTTTGGATATAGCCATGTGAATCTTGATGTAGCATCTTTAGTCTTGATTTGTCTTCCGGCATTTACCAGAAGGGATTTCCCTCAAGGGAGAGGGTGCTTGCCCTGAGAGGGAAATCCTGTCTGTCTTTCACTGGGGGATAGGAGAGCATGGGCAGCAGAGTTTTGGAAGAGACTTCATCTGGAGCCAAACAGCAAGGCATTTCCCTGGGGCAGGAAACCGAGGCTTCTGCCAGGCTGAGCTGTGACTAGAAAGAGGGGACAGCTGGATCCCTAAAGGACACAAGTGTGAGTTGGCTTACCGTCACCTCCAATTTGGATGTCACTGTTTTGGGAAGAGAAAGATCCTTCCCTGCCTCCAGTAGGCATTGGCATTGTCTTACGATATTGACCTTGTGGGGGTCAGTAGGTGGGCAGACTTTTCTGCTTATTTTTACCATATGAAATATGTCAGTCTAAGTGGAAGGGTGCAGAAAACAAAAGAAACAGTGTCACGGTTACCCTCACAAACTTGGTGAGCCACAGGGTGCTTTCTGGGGTATGGAAGGAATTAGAAAGAAGATAATAGACATTTCCTGGCCTTGTTGTAGTCATGTTAATTGTTATTTGTTCAAAAATTAGTTTACAGAATAATTCAGAGTGCAATAGTGAGATTGGTGGTGACACTTTAAAGTGTAAACTAGAGCTGTAAAATGCTTTGTGAGGAGGACCCAAGTACTGACATGCTCCTGTGGATTTGATTGCCTTTTGCAAGAATCTGTTTTCAGAGTTGCTTGCGTTCCTGCCTTCAAGACACATTGCTTGATGACTTAAGCCTTCGACCCCATGTAGATTTTAGCAACTCTTAGATATCACAAGCAGACCACATTTATTACAATGATGATAATAAATCCTGCAAGAAATTCATTTTGCAATGCTAATACTGTCAAATTCTTTCTTTACTCTAAAGCAACTCACTCAGCTGCCCCATGGCTGAATGAAACTTGCCAAGATGGCTCGTCCGGCCTCCTGTCCTATCAGTTCAACAGGGCCCTTTGGGAATGGACTTGAGACTGCACAAGTTGTCCTTGCAGTTGCAGGCTGTCCCCAGCTGTTCTTTCCTTGGAGCATGCTCGGCTCTTTCCCCACCACTCTTGCTATGAGAAAAAGCTGGGTGGCCCTCCAGGAAAAGGGCTGCTGTCCAGGAGTAGGCTGCTGTCACTGTGGCAGTTGTTCTTGTTCCTTCACATTCCCCACAGGCTCTCCAAAAGGGAGCAGAGCAAGAGTGGAGCACAGCAGGAGACCAACAGCATATGTGCTGACCACTTGCACTGTGTTCTTACAGTCAGTCTCGGTGCAGTGGGATTCAGACATGAGAGTAGGTTCTTGTCCACCAGGCTCCAGAAGTTAAACATCTCTGCTCCATAGGAGACAGCTGCATATTTTCTAATGCCTGGGGCACTCAAAGACTAAGTTAACTAGTTCTAAAAGGTTAATTCACTCTGTAGTTGTTTTTTCTAATTAGGAAACTGTGAAGAACTCTTTCAACTTCATCAGATAAGCAAGTTACAGGAGAGATGGCTAGAGGGAGAGCAGTGGTTGCATGTTCACCTTCTGGCATCCTGCCCTCATCCTCTCACTAACTGCATGCACATGGCACTGTTCGCTGAAGGAATATGGCTTGGGTTCACTGTTGAGTCCAATCCTTCCTTCTTCATTTTGGATGAAATTCCAGTTGACGGTGATGATTCATGTTGCAAACATGTGATCATTTGAAAGTGCTTTTATTGCTAATCCCTTAAGAATGTATATAAACATAGGAAACGAGCACTATTTGTCACTCTGTTGTGTGCACCAAGGCCAAGCATTGATTGGGATTGATGGACTCTGAAGTATGTCCAGCCAGCTTTTATTGTCCATGCAAAGCAGCGGGGAGTTAACAGTGAGGAGTCAGGAGGAAGGGATGGAGTGAGCTCTTGTGTATCTCATAGGCTTTTGGAAAGCTGCATGAAGCAGATTTCAATTCAGATTTGCTCATATTTTTACAGAGCTTGAACTCTTAATGTGTTCCCAAGGCTCTCCATGCATACTTGTGTATGAACTGCCTTTCTCTCGTGTGTGGGGGGAGAAGATGGGGAGTGATGCAGGTTGCATTTGGCACGGCTTCTCAGGTCAGATGCAGAGCTGCAGTGAGGTGGGCCCTGTTAGGTCTGTCCCCAGAGACTGTCCGGAAACAGAGGTGTCCTTGTGAGCAGTAGTGGTGGCCTTCAGCTAAAGCTGCCCTTTCATTAGGTTTCTTCTGCCTGTCCTTATCTTGTATCATCTATCACTGCAAAATGGCTACAGATCTTGTAATAATACTTACAGAGACGCTGTTTAATAAAATGGTGTGACGTGAGCTTCAGGACTTTCATTCAGAGAGGTGCACAATCCTTTGACTTTGATAGAGCTGTTTACTCACCTGACAATTTCCACTGCTTTCACATCTCTTGAGAGGACCAGCAATATTCCCTTGTGAATCTGCTGCATGAATGAGACTTCATTCTCTATGATACTGACAAAGTCCATGGGAGCAGTAAGGTCACCTGTGGCAAAAATCATCAGCCTGCACCATGCTGGAAGGAGGGACAGCCAGGCAGATGATTCTTCTGAACTACTGTCCCTTATGTGCCACATACCCTTGTCATTTGCTAAGTGGAGTGGCCAGGAGGGTGCTGGCCTCCTCTCTCCATGCAGTGGCATGTCTGCTCCTGCAGCAGCAGTGTGGCCGAGCTCTTGTTGGCTTGGAAAAATTATACTCCAAGTTTGCATTTCATTCTATTCCTGCCTGGCTGTGATATTTGAGAATACAGAAAGCCATTTTACTCCAGGAAGTGAAATGGCTTTTTCTTGTCTAGGGAATAAAGGAGGTGTGCATGCATTGTGTTACTCACAAAAAGAACTTGAACACCTTTCTGCAGCAGGCCCCCGCTGATGAGGCCACGTGGTTCACACTGACTTTCTCTATGGGGGTGTCAAATCTGAGTGCTCCCGTGGGAGGTGCCTGGGTCTTATCTGGACTGACTGGCTCAAGAAGAAAAAGAAAACTAAGTAATGTTTTTCTTCCTAATGATTGCTATCTGAGACATTATCGACAGTGCACAGTTGAAAGGATTTCCTGAATAGAGGATATCCTCTACTAAGACAAAAAGCATTAGGACCTGCTAAAGGGAAACTGAATATTACAGCAATGGCTACATAGACTGCAAGGTAGTGTTCATTTGCTAAAGGCAACATGAGTGGAGTTTGGGTCTCTCCAAGCCATGGTGCTCTCAGATAGGCAGGAAGAGCAAGTACTAATTATAGCTACCTGTGCCACGGTCTGCTGTTATTCCATAGGGGGATGCTTTACATTCTGGGGGCAATTGAATAAGTCTTTGGAAGTGATCCTGGAATCTGCTTGGTATTTTACCTTACAGTTGGACTGATTATTTTAAAATAGAGTTTGATCCATGTATTTTTTGTGCACTAGTTTATCTGCACCTCATTATCAAATATGCCATGGCTCTACTGCCTAGATGAACCTGTGATTTTATGACAGTATTGTACCATGTATTTCACCTGGTTTCTAGCCAGACTTCAGCCTCTTTGTTTACTATAGATGAACACATAGGTATATATATTTTTACTTGTTTTTTTATATCAAGCATCTTGCATGACTGAGCATGTCTGTAGACATCTGATCTATAGCGCCCAGACTTTGGCTTGAGTGTCTGTATCTCCTGAAATTTGCAGTTATTTTTTCTTGACCTTGATAAGTACATGATTTTTGCCAACGTTCATGGATTTAGAAAGCTTATTGTGTTGTCTAGGCTGTCAGATTTGATTTAGAGACATAAATTAGGTGGTGTTTAATATTGATTACATTCTCCCTTAACCCAGTGGTCTGTACGAACTCCTGTTAATGCTCATCTCTACATGACTTGACATATGGATGCAGTACCATTGCAGGCTAAAATTCTTCTCATTTTGAGTAGATTACTGCATCTCTTCCAGTCTGATCCTTTTAATACATGCTCTGAGCCTTGCAAAGCACTTTGGTGTTTAAATACAAGCTGTGGAAAAAAAATCTGAAGGTGTTTTTTTTCTTTTTTTCTTTTTTTTTTTTTTTTTTTTTTTTTTTTAAATACAGATATTAAGCCTACTTACAACATTTGAAAATACACTTAAGCACTGTGGGAGGGAGGGGGTCTTGAATGCACGGTACGTAGTGCTGTCTATAAGAAAAAAAAAAAAAAGACAAAGCAAACCTCAGCCTGAGCAGGAGGAAAGCCATAGATGCTTGCAGCCCATTCTTTCCTTACTGAAGTATGTCATGGGTCTTGAAACAGATGTTGGGTCCCACACTGTGCAGAAACCACACCCGCTGCTTCCCTTGGCAAATTGTCTCACTTTCCAGTGACCTCTGGGTAAAACATCCTTTTATTGGTACTCTGCCCTTATATATTTCCTTTTTTCCTCTTGGTAAACTGTTCACGTTTTGTATCTTCTCAGGCTGTTGTTGATATTTGCATGCCACAATTATGTACCCCTGTAACATCAGTGTTTGTAGCTGTGCATATTGCATGGTTGAAACATGTCCCATGCCCAGAAAAATTGTCTTCTTTTTTTTTTTTTTTTAATTAAGAAAAAGCGATTGATTTGTTGTAGTGCAGAGCATGGTACTGAGGAACTTGTGGCAGAATACAGGAGATGATGTTGAGCTAGCTGCAAGCAGAGATATGAGTAATGGGGTACCTCAGTGAGCTGGCTGCTTCCTCTCCCTGTTTCTGTGGTCTTGCCTCATGGGTGCTTTTATATTCAGGTGTATGGCCTATTTCAGTATCTAAGCACATCTGGACAAATGGTGCAAACATGCTGCGTATGTTGTACATAGAGTGAAAGGGAATGGCCTCAAGTTGCATCAGGAGAGGTTCAGGATGGGTATTAGGAAAAGTTTCTTCTCAGAAACAGTGGTCAGACATTGAAACAGGGAGGTGGTGGAGACACTGTGCTGGGGTGTTGAGGGAACATGTGGATGTGGCTCTGAGGGACATGGTTAGTGGGCATGGTGGGTATGGGATGGTGGTTGGACTAGATGATCTTAGAAATCTTCTCCACTTAGAGATTCTATGATTCCAACCTTAATGATTCTATTGAGCCTAAGCAATCCAGGAACAAACAGCAACAGGACTCACCTGCTCCCACATGCGTGGCACTGTAGATCAGTATAAACATGTATGTAATTCTTCTGCATGACCTTGTCCTGAAATGTATTTAAGTCTGTTCTTAAACAGACATAAATCTGAAATTCAGCATGGAGAACAGACTGATGGTATCTGGAGTTGAGAACTTGATTCTTACATTCTCACAGAATGCATCTGCTTTCTAGTCAGGATTTTCCACACACGATCACATGCACAGATTGTGTGAAGCAATATCAAATTGTGTGCTTATGGGAATTTAAGATAAAAATGTTGCAACAGGAGGTGTTAATCTTCCCTGGAATCACAAAGAATAGAGGTAAAGAAAAGCAAACTGCAATTTGTCAAATGCTTTTGTTACTAAATTTCCTAAGTCTGTGTTGGTCATGTTTACAGAAAGGATGGCATTGTCTTTGCTGATTGCTTATCAGGTGACCGTTACTTTCTGGCTAATTATTTTCTGGGGGAAATTTTCTCTGCTGTCAGTTCACTAATGGAGACTAATCATCCAAGTAAAGGTAGTTCATGGCATCAGAAGTGACCCTTTCAGTTAATTATCTGATGGCTCCGTAATGTGTGAAAGCCTTCCTTGAGATGAGAAATTTACTGATTCTTTCTTTTTGAATCTGGAGATTTTGTTGCTAGTGGTGCTTGTGATGAGCAGAACCATATACCTTACTTCTTGAGAGGACTATATAGTAGCTGGAGAGTATTTAAATTCTTCAGTGCTGGAACAGTATTTTCTACCATAAATTCAAGATGCCAGTGTGTCTTTTAGGCCATCGCTGAGACGAAGTCTGTGTCCCATCCTGTAATGGGGTGAATTTAGGCTTTTCCCATTCTGTGCCACACCAGTTTATATCACTTCTCATTTATGCCGTTATGCACTCAAGGTCATCTAGTTCTGTATTTGCATTGGTGCAGGTCATCTGAAATGAAGGTGAGCAAGACCTATGCTAGTTATTTTAAATATGTCGTAGTGGCATTCAGACGTGTTCTATAAAGTGCTGGGGTGATATGACGCTTTGGATTCTCAGATGTATTGTCTTTCAGTGACTCTCAGGTCAGCTCAGCTGAGTTTAGTTACCTTTTCTATTAGCTGGTCCTGTGAATTTAGCCAGATAAAGCCTAAGGCGTGTTCTTCTTCATGCACTGTTGCCAATAGAAAATACTTGTTAATTGTTACCACGCAGCAGGAGTCTCCTATATACTGTTGCAGCTCTTTTTTCTTTCTGGAGGGCTGAAAACAGTAAAGGTCAGTATTTCTCTCCATATAGTAAACAGAGAGTAATTGAAATAAATGCAGAGTGTGTCTACTGAGTATTGAGCTGTTTGTTTGTTTGTTTGTTTTTCTGTCCCTAAGCATAACTCCAAAGTGTTTGTCTAGGAATGATTCTGCCAGGAAGCCCTTACAGTTTCTATGTATGACTATATATGTAGCACCTTATACCTTAACTTGCATGTAACATTAAGCAGAGTGTACATATATCTTTCTTCTGGCTTATTTTGTACCAGTTGTTTAAATCGTTTGCCCTTTGCTTAGAATTCATGCCTGAAAAAGGAATTCCATCTGCAGAAACATCGTTGAATTCCTTTCCTTTAGTAACACGTTCCCGAGGATGGCTTTTTAAGCTCTCTTAAGTGATCTCTGAGACGTTTTAATCAGTTTTCTAGCCTGCACTACATCTTTGCTGTTAAAATAAATACAATACAACTAGGTACTAATAATTATTTACTTAGTGTTATGTTTTGCAGTTTATGGCATTCCTTCCGCTAAAAGTAACAGGAAATAGCAGGTTTTTCTACTTCTTCTCTCAAGTTTTTTGTGTCCATATTTAATTTGCTAATGCACATTCTTCAATAGAGGCTTAACAGAATTCTCTTAAGGTCTTCATGTGGTTCTCTCTTCTTAATAATTTCTCTAATTTTACTGAGTCTCTGTTTTGAACCCTTCAAATTCACTTGTGTTGGAGGGCTTCAGTTGCAAAGATGTAGAACACTGAAGTGAAAACAATTCCCTCTTTCTCTCTCTTCCTTTTTTTTTCCTCTTGGCTTACATGGATTGCCATTGCATGGTGTTGTGTGTTAGAGACATTTGATTTGGTGTTTGACCCTCTTTCTTGCCACTGTTCTTCTCTTCAGGGTGCTATTTTAGTCTATGTCAAGTTTGCCTTTCACAAGGATTAATGTGTTGTTTACAGCATGTATTACAAATGCTCTGTGTGAAATTTTCCGCAGTGCTGCAACTTTGCTCATGCTATGGGAGTAGACTTAAATGATTACATCTGAAAATACTGGCATTCACGGGGCTGCTTAACAGGGGTGTGAATGGTTTCAGCATTCTTAGGCTTGCACATGTGGTCTTTGTTTAGAGTAGGTTTTCATACATTTCCTCTTTCCACTTCCATTTATATGTCATCTCCACTGTTGCATCATTCATTCTCTTCTGTGTGCTTCATGTGCCTCTCTTCTAGCTCTGATACAGAAGTCTGTAATAGTTACTGCAATTGAAAAACAGGATTCTATCAAACATCTTTATTCTGTTTCTTTTAGTTCTCAATAATTCAGTAATTCTCTTGTAATCAAAAGAAGTTTGAATCCTCCTTCCATTCTTGATTTCACTGAAACAGTGTGTCCTACACATTTCCTTTAAAACGGCTGATATTTTTGTATGAGATGATACTGTGATGCAATCTGTACTGGAGAGAGCAGCATTAAAAATATGTCATATTGTGTTTCTTGCTTTGAAAGGCAAATGTTTTATTTTCTCTCTTGCAATCAGTTAACAGTGGAGTTGAACATTTTAGAGCAAAGTGTCCATCTGAAACGTATCTAGTCATTCTAGAGCTGTATTTGCTAACTGAAAATCAGAAGCAGAGCATATCCCTCTTTAAGGAAGCAGACAGATTTCTAGGGTTGAACATTTATGCTGTTCTTTCACCTTCCTGAGTATGTGATTTCCATAGTTTATAATGATACCAAACTTAGGAACTGCTAGGAGCAGAGCTTGCACTTAGCTTGCTTGGTAGTGTTGAAGGCATTTTTGGTCTAATCAGAGGTAAGAGCATTAGAAGTGTGTGTGTGTCCTTGGTTTTAGCAAATAACTGTCTTGTTTTCATGGTGACTCATCTTGCTGTTTTCTAGCACAAAAATTTCTTTTTCAGCTATTGGTAATACTATTTGTATTTCTGCTAAATGAGTAGAATTGTTGTTTCTCTATTAAGCATGCAAAAGCAAGGGGAGATTAGCAGGTCATATTTATTCTTGGATAAGTACCTGCAGTTAATGGAGTTACCATGAGGAATTAATGTGCCTTACTATTCATATTAGCTCTCCAATTCTACCTGGCCTGGCCTCCTCCTATTTCTGTGGATTCATTTTAAAGCAAGCATGAGTGCAGCTGAAATAAGATGAGCAGAGCAAGGTAAGAGCAGATGCTCTGGCTTGTACATGTTTAGGTACTTAGACAAATATGTAACTGCAGTCAGGATCCAAATAAGCAGATGAGGAACAGGCATTTTTGATTGAGTTGATCAAAGTAGGTTCATTTTGTGAGCTATCTTTTAATCTCCTCAGACCTACTCTGCTTGAAGAAAAAGTAGGAAACAAATGTCCGCTGATTGCCTGTCACCTCATTATAGTTATATTTTATGATTAGGCTTCTTTGCATTCAGGATTGTGTTTTTGTCTGTGCTATGCCGCATGTGGGTTGGATGGTTCCAGCCCTGTGAGTGGTGCTTTCAGGCTCAGTGATATTGTACATAAGCATATCTCCTGAAGACTGGAGGTTAGGACCATTGCTGCCTCTTGAGTAGCAAGCTGCAGCTGTGTTTCCATTTGTTTCAATTGGAGAGCAGTGGGGACACCATATTCCAGTGAGGACGCAGATACAGCTTTGCAGATGGTTCAGCTGGTGTCCTTCTCTATGCCCAGTGTGTGCAGAGCAGTCAGTTATCACAGGGGCACCAGCTCTTCAGTGGCCACTACTTGAAGCCTGCTCTAGGCACACATAACTGTAGAATCACAGAACGGTTTGGGTTGCAAGAGACCTTGAAGCCCACTCAGCCCCAGCCTCTGCCATGGGCAGGGCTGCCCCCCACCAGCACAGGCTGCCCCATCCAACCTGGCCTTGAGCACCTCCAGGGATGGGGCACCACAGCTTCTCTGGGCAGCTGTGCCAGCACCTCACTGCGCTCTGAGTAAAGGATTTCCTCCTAACATCTAAACTAAATCTCTCCTTTTCTAGTTTAAAGCTATTTCCCCTTGTCCTATCACTTTTTACATGCCCATGTAAAAAGTTGGTCCCACTCCTGCTTGTAAGTTCCCTTCAAGTACTGGAAAGGATGCAGTAATGCATAGAACTCCTAGAGAAACTGAGTTGGGACTCAAAAGGGGACTGAAGGAAACCCCCCGTCTGCTTGTGAGTAGTTACTGAATACTGAGTCCTTTCAGTTGACTCTTCAAATAATGACCAGTGGGTTGGTTTTCACTAGTCCTGTAGATTGCTAGCTTCTGGTGGCTTCAGCTGCAACTTTGCTTGCTTAATGTTACTGAAGAGCAGCACCCAGAAATTGAGCTATAAATTCATCTAAAACTTACTGGCCTGTAAGCAAGCCTGCTGACACAGCCGTGAGAACAAAAGCCAAGCCAGAAGGCAGACCTTCCTTCCCATTGCCTTAGTGAGATGCCACACTCAAAAGGAGAAATTTCTTTTGGAAAAGAGTACCTCATAATCACAAATATGTCTGTCTTATGTCTTTCTTGTGTGTGTGCGTGTTCAAACTTACTGGTTGCATATCAGTGTGCATTTTAGTGCTGTATTTGCATATCCTGTTTGGTCTGGTTTCTTTTAATTTTTCTGCTGGTAGCGTTTCACTTGAGGTTGTTGACAAGTTTACCCACTCAACCTATTGTCACTGGTTTTTGATGTCACAGCTTAGCTACCACATGGGACAGAGTGAGGGAATCACACATTTGCCTCTTCAAGGTGCAACAGAAAAGCTGTTCTGTCGTGCATGAATACATTTATCTAGTTGAGATCACCTTTAGTTATTCATTTGGAAATGTTTTCTTTATGAGTATGGGGATTTCTTGTGTTTTGTTAACAATAGAGCTCCTTGTCACTTCCTAACACAAGGTTACCTTCCTTGACAGAATGCTTTAATAATGACTTCTGGTTGTAGCCTTTTCAGTGGTTTGGTTTTTTTTTTTCTATTATTATTATTATTTTATTGAGAGCTCACATATGAGTTTTGGATAATTCCCTAAAATACTGTTGTTTAAAAGCATTTTTTCTCAGTGGTTACTTTTGTCTTTTAACAAAAATTATTAGAAAGTTGTAGTTCTGACAGCGGCAGAAGTAGTTGCAGAAGTTCCAGGAATAAAGCCACCATGGAGAAAAAATTAAGTACCAACATATAAGTATAATTAAAGCAAATAAAATAATAGCATTGATGCTTTTTTTGCTCACAGCTGTGCTTCAAGGACTCCCCTTTTGCAGCATATAGTCTGAATCTGATGCATAAAAATGATTTATCCTAAAGGTTTCAGGTCATTATCATCATTTTGAGAGCCTGTTTTCTGGTGCTTTCTTTTAATGCTTGTGTACCTCTTCCTTACTGCAAGATAAAAAATGTTGCTTCCATTTTACATTGTCAGGAGAGTCACCTATGATCTTATAGGCCACTTCTTAGTCCCATGTTCTTATACGTGTCAGTAGTTTTCAGTAGTTTCCTGACTCATGTACATTTCCCGTTGGCTTGTGCTCTCTTAAACATAAGTTAATTCTTAAATGACTGCTGAAGCATGTACTTCCACTCTTAGTAAGTCTGCACAGATCTAACTTAAGCACCGAGGAAGATTGTATGGGGCGGAAGAGTAACTTTTTCTTGAGTTTCTTTAAACATCTTCCTGTCACCTGTTGCTTCAGTGAGCATCTCCCTCCTGCCTGCAGCAGACGTGGATTTTTTTTAGCACTCACACTTTACTCTATTTCCTGGAGGCTTAGGCTGTTTAGCGCTGCAGAGGGACTAGAGGAAATGATCTCTCGACTGAATCTATTAATTATAGTTCTCTTGAGAATCTGGTTTGTCCTCAAAAAGGATGGCACTAGCAAGCAGTAAAAGTGCTCTGGTGGCAAATGCAATTATTACTCATGTTTGGCAAATTAGGGTTCTGACCGTTTTCCCGAAGGTTTTGAAAAAAGCATGTTCTGTTTTGATGTAATTTTGTCTTTATATAAAGAACATCAGTCTTCTTTGAGGCTAGAATTCTTCATACTTCCTTGAAGCTTAAAAGTGATTTATTTGAAAGGAAAATATTTGGGAAGTTTAACAAAATTCCATTTGAACAGTATCTAGGAATGTAAGATGGGGGTATTCCTGGGCCATGTATTCCTGCCCCTTTCTGTTGCAAGGAGCAGCATGTAATTCCTTACATAAACACAAAGCAGTGAGCTCTGCCTCAGAAGCAGCTTTTCTTCAATTTACTCCTTCTATTGGAGGACTCTTCCAGATCTTGTTGACTCATAGTAATTTTTGTCTGTCAGACTGAATTTGTTCTTGGGGCAGTGTGATCTTTTAGCTTAAGCTGCACTTTTGCTGCCCTGATGTTGATCCAAGTCTTTCATTTCGTTTTAGCTGAAGAAGTGAAGCTTGCTCTTTGCATGGATGTCTTTATTGTGTGCTTCTGCCTCCTTCTTGTGGCTTTACCTAGGAGTGGGCTTCAGGTGTGGTGGAAACAAATGGCTGTGTGGGGGAGCAGGGTGGCAAGAGCTCATATCATGGCCTGAAGTCAAGGGAATATCCACAACCCTGCTCCCTCCTCAACTCCAGATTTAATCGAGCCTGAGCCTATCAGCTCACGTCAATGCCACAGCATTCTCCATGGAGATGAACATTGCCATTTGTGGCCTTTCCAACTCGTGGGTTGTTTGGTTGGTTATTGTTTTTATTTCCTGTATTTTAACTAGATGCCCTCATCAGCCTTGTTCCTCTGAAGAAGCATGATCCTGTAAGAGAACAGTCTGCTGCCTCCAGAGGCAGAGGAGATGAGGGAAACTAGAAGCAATGCAAACTTTGGTCCTCTTCTCCTTAATTCATGTACTTTACTGGTGCTGTTCTTTCTGTTTTGCCAAACTTCAAAGAGCAAAAAATATGGAAATCTGTTGCAAGCATTATCCATTCAAATTGACTTTATTGCTCTCTTGCATGGCTACAGTTATGACTTGAAACCATTATCTGTTTGCTGTGCTGTGGAACTTGTGCTGTGTGCTCTCACCAGGGATATGTTGTATTTGTAAATGGAATTTATACTTGTAGAATTTGACGTTCCATTAAGTAAAGTTGGGTGTTATTTTGTTTGTTAGTTTGTTTCTGTTTGACATTTCATGAATCGGAATGGAGAAGAAGAATAACAGATCTTTGTATGCCTCATTGTTTAAAGTGCAAGTGTTTCAGCTCTAACCTACAACATTTTCCCCAGGGCCTTAAAGTTTTGGAGGCACCTAACAAAATGTTCAAAGGAAATGTATGCCAATATGGTTTTAAGTATAGCATAAGGCATTCTGAAATAGTGACTCATGCAAACTGTTAATGAATGTTAACTATACTGAGATTTCTTAGAGCTGCCCATGTTAGACTACAAAAGTGAGAGTTGCTTTTGAATTGCCAAATCAATTTTAAATCATCTGTAAACTTGTCCTTCCGTATGTACCTGTTTGAAGTAGGTAGGAGTCTTCTATTAAATTGTCTAATTATCGGACAGTTTTTGACAGGGAGGTCTGTAAACTTAAAAAGTTTTAAAAAACTTCCTGAAGTTGCTGAAATTCTCAAGTTTTCTGTCACTAAGAGCACATTAGAAACGGGTTCTGAATGAGTTTGTTATGAGATAAACAACAGTTTCTGTCATGCTTCCCAATCTATTCACAAGGTCCCCAAATGGTGTGGGAGTGGTGAGAAGATAATCCCAGTTTTGTGGCCTGGAAGGCCTTCTGGTTAATTGGCAAAGACACAGGAAGTTTCCCATCTTTTGTTTTACATATTCAGGACAGATTTAATTTTTAGGTAGTCCTGTGTGGATCTGATAGATTCGATCTTTAGGAGTCTGTTCCAACTCAGGACATTCTGCGATTCCAAGACATCAGGTGCAGTGGGATCCTTTTATAGATTCATAGATACATTAGGTTGGAAAGGACCTACAAGATCATCTAGTCCAACCATCCTCCTGTCACCATCCCTACCCTCTAAGCTACTGAACTAAATCCCTTAGCACCTCATCTAAACGCTTCTTGAACAGCGCTAGGGATGGTGCCTCAACCACCTCCCTAGGCAGGCCATTCCAGTGCCTGACCACTCTTTCAGAGAAAAAGTTTTTCCTCAAATCTAATCTAAATCTTCCCTGGCGCAACTTTAGGCATCTGCCTTGAAGTCCTGATGCCAAGTTTAGACTTGGTCTAGCAGCCATTATGTTACCAGGGAAGGAAATACTACTGGGAGATGCATGTTTATGGGAAATTTTTGTTTCTTGGAGAAGATACTATTAATAATGACAGATATTTCTGGATGTAGTAGTCAATATATTTCTCTTCCTTGTAGTTACTGAATGAGAAGATCACTCTGTCTCAGGCTTAATTTTTGTATGTGGGGATGACCTTGTAGAAGAGCTATCGGTGAAAACAGTCCTTGAACATAGACTTGCCATTTAATTCATTTCAAATAAGTAAGTGAACAAAATACAATCAGAAGTAATTATAGTAATTAAATTAACTACAAGGGATCAGGGAGTGAAACATGGATGAAACTTAATTTTTTTTTAAATCGTTAAGTCCCCAAACTTCCTGAACTGTACAGAGGATGTTTTATTGGAAATGTAAATGTAGGGTTAACTGTGAATGAAAGGTATGCAGAGATGCTGTGAAGCATGCTCTTGCTGGGAGGTTAAAGGCTTCTGTGAAAGCTGTCAAAAGCAAGGCTTGTTTCTTTACAGAGGAAACTGATACAAATAATGGGTTCATCATAAAAGTGCACATGGTCTCACCTGGATCCTGAGAACCATGATATCCATCCCTATATGACCATGAGAATACTATCCAAAGTCCTGTGCATGTTTCTGCAAGTCTTGGTCAGTCGTGTCACTAGACATCGTCCCAAATTACAGTAAGGGCCTGACACAAAAAAATTATAATTAAAAAAATCTTAGTTCTTTTTGGTGAATCAGTCATTTCAGAGCTGTTCACGCAGCTCAGGAATAACAGATAATTCTTATGCTGTGAGGGAGCAAAAGTGTGACTCAGGCACCTACAGATTATTTTGACATCAGTTGTGTGAAATGCTTTACAACAAGGAAGTCTTTATTAAAGACAAAGAATAATGAAGAACAAAAGAGGAACCATAGCTGAATTGTGCCAGAGTAATCTGATGGTTATCCTTAATGTTTGCTGTACATTTGTGGAGCTTGTGTGTTTTGTTCTTTTCTCAGCATTGGCCTTGGCTGATGTATTGGGTGTCAGATTTTCATGGAAGAACTGTTTACACCACTGTGTAGGACACTACTGCAGTTTCTCTGGGGACCTGAGAATGTTTCTAATGTTCCCGGTTCAAGAGAGATGAATTAATGTCTGGAAGAACTGTAAGAAAACATTCCAGGAAATAGAGGTACCATGATCTTGAGGAATGGGGGAGAATAACTTTGCTTAGTCTAGCAAAAGGAAAGACAAGAAAACTGATTATTGTTAGCAAATAAATCAAGGGAATAAACAGAAAAGAAAGTTCTTTCAATAAAAGCATTGTGATGGCATCAAATAAATCACAGACTAGGCATAAATAAGCTCGGATTAGATGTTGGGAGGCTTCTGCTCTGGAAGCAGGGTGATCCTGGGCAACTTCTCCACTAGATCGTGTTCCCTGTCCTGTTCTGCGCGGTCCTTCTTGTGTTCTCTCATCGTAAATGTTGCCTGGAATAAAAAATAACCATTCTGGCCAAAACTGGTGGAGCTCCACAAAAAGCATTGGTTTTCACTGAACAATTTTAGATTTAAAAGATTTGCATTGAGGAATTTTACTGTGGTTTCTGTGCGTAAAAGACTGTTAGCATTATGTGTATCTGTTCAAAGTCTCGTATTCTGCTCCAAGTAAGTGAAAAAGAGAGAGCCGTGTGTATCCATGGAGACAAAATGTGCTGGAGGACATAAAATCTGAAAAAAAGTTATAAGGTATTTTCATCTCCCAAACTTTTCTGTTGAGTGGACTGTACTTACAATGAGGGCGGATCACTTTGAGACGTCAAAGTGGCCTTCTGGGCCATTAATGTTAGGAGGGCAGGAAATGCAGAACTTAAGCAAACAAAGCTTGGTAGTCAAGTGCATTGGGTAAAATAAAAATTAAGCTTTAGTGTCACTGGGACAAAAAATAGCTTGTAGTTTTAGTGCAATGACTAATTCAATTCCTTTTTTTGTTTGTTTTTAATTATTTTTTTATATATGCATGTAGCATTTGTAAAGCACTTCTTTTTCTTTAAATAAGAATTCTGCAGAGGGTAAGAAATGTCTCCCAACCATCTTTTCCCCCATGGAGAGGAATGAGGTGGGATTCTGTCCCCATGCATATGGGTGCAGAGCACAGTTTTGAGTCTTGAACAAGGGCAGAGAAGAGCTCTGGGAAGCACTCATAACCCAGTCCAGCAAATATGTGAGGGTTGTGTTTTGTTATTTTTTTTTTTTAAGCAGAAGCTATGCAGCCTTAAAAGGACTTGTTTAAATTTTTCTGTATGTGTGCTGAATACGTCGAGTTTGTAAGGAGCTAGTGATTCTTGTATCCTTTTAAAGTGAAAATTATGGAATACTTCATTTAGCGTTTCTCACCAAAATGCAGATTCTATCTCTTGCAACAAGGAGAATCATAAAACTAAACATAGCAAGAAACAGCATGTGGACTCTTTAATGATTTGCTATTTAAAAATGGATTGGGAGACCAGGAGCTGCTGTCTTCTAACAACTTTGACATGGTGCACTTAGAAGGAACCCCTACTCCTACGCCTCCAACCACAAACCCAAACAAGTCCTTTTAAGGCTGTATTAGAAGGAGGGCTTAGGATATAGGTGCTATATAAAACATTTAATAAGTTAATTAAATAACATGAGAAGTACTAAACTGAAACTGAATCCAGAAATGGCAGAAGAGATGAAAAGCTCTGTGGAAATTAGCCAGAGGTTTGATGCATTTCACAGCTTCTTTGCCTTAAATTGGTTCTGAAGGTTGGGAGTATGTTGTGTAATGTTGTACAGCTGTAGACAAACCACACTATCAGAGGAAGGATGTGAAGAGCGTTTTACAAACACTCAATAACTGGCCTACATGAATTCCTAGAGACTACAACGATGGAAGATTCAGTTTATATGGTTTGATAACAGGGAATAGAGTGGTACTTACTTGCCTGTCATTCTTCCAAATGCTTTCTTGCCATCAAATCACACGAACCTTTGAGCAAAATGAAAAATCTATTTTTGGACAACTTCATTCTTTCTTGCCTAAATTCTGTGTCTGACTTGGTTCATTCTGAGCTCCTTTGTTGAGGCTGCTCATCATGCCTCACGTTGTTTCCACCAGGCACTGTGCTGGCACAGGGGTAGCACCAGTACTCGTAGAAAATGGATGTTGGGTGGATGGATGGGTGGTACTTTGCAAACTGATACAACAATATTGTCTTTTTTTTCTTTTTCTTTCTCTTCTAAACTTTATTGTTTAGGCATTATCATGGATTTAATGTAATATCACTTAGATTAGTGAAACATTAACATCGTTCCTGTGAGTAAAACCCCTTAAGGCATCTTCTCATCATTGAAGCTCCTCTGGAATGACTTTGGCTTAGCCAAAGCTGTTCTGCAGCAGAAGTAGCAGTCTGGGAGCTGTGATCTGGCTATGAAATAATGTAATGCAGTGAATTCTATCCTGATAAGAATTTCTGGCATTACTGCTGTTATATGCAGAATTTTTAAAACCTATTTGATTTCTGTGTGGTTCTTAGCATATGTCTGTCTACAAAGCTCTTATCCTATTCCCTTTAACACGAATGGGAGTGGTTTCTTCTCTCAGTACCATTAGTTGAAAAAGTTTTCAGTTGCTTTGTTGTTCCCTCCCCCGCCACGACACTGCTGGTATGTCAGATGCTCCAGCACCACTTAAGCATTCTCAGGTTTCTGTCTCATTTTACCTCTGGAAACAGTTTTGTTGCCAGAATTTGAATAGTGTCTTTTTAACTGTGCATTGACTTCATTTATCATCATCAGGACATGGAGGGCAGAACAACCTTAGCTATTTTAGAGGACTCCGCAGTGTTTTATTACTGATTATGATTATTGTGACATACCACTGTGCAGACAGTGCAGGATGCATCTGAATCCAGCTATGGATAAATGCTTGCCAAACATACCGAGTTCATCATTTTTACCTCTGTTAGTATGGGATGAGAGGCTGGCTGGAGGCGTAGAGACTCATGCCATCTCTTCATGACGTTCTTTCTTCAACACAGAATAAGCTTCTTTTAGCTCAGTAGCTGATGTTGTTTGGGCATCCGTGAAAGTCATGTACTGCATATGTAACTGAGTACACAACTACTTCAAAAAATTTGAAAACATCTTTGCTGGAGAATGTAATCAGGATACATTGAGTTGAAACAGAGCTCTTATAGAAATGCATTCTGATAAGAGGGCCGGACAAGAGACTTGATTAGGGCAGCAGTGATCCCAGTTGAGTCCTGGGGTCAGACAGATACCAGTATTCATGGGTTTTTAATGTAGCCGCTCATCATTCTCCTTTTTGAGTCCAAAAGGAAAATGCCGCTCCATTCTGGTGGAATTTCAAGGCAACAAGATAAGCTTAAGCTCCTCAAAGAAAACCATTGTCTTGGTTATCTTTATCATTTTGTGACTTCAGAAAGTGTGTTTTTATTTTGAGAATTCCTTTCTTTGATTTGCAGTAAAAGACCTGGAGTGTTTCATTGGATTCCTTCCCTAGCCACAGTTTCAGGTAATTTCACATCCAGACTTGGACTTAAATTCCTTGAGTCAGTCCCAACATTGGTATAAAATAGTAAAATGCAATCTAAATGTGATATATTTCTTTTATATTGAATGAATTATTAGCTTATTAATTTCTTTGGGTAGTTTGGTAATGAGTTACTTGGGCAAATTTTTTAATATGTTTGCTTTTAGTTCTTTTTACTTATTATTTGGTACCCTACAGGGGATTTCTTGCTTTTGGCAGCGATTTTTATTGGCCACATTTAGATGAAGTGCAAGTGTGCACAAAGCACACTTTAAGTTACATAAAGAAAAAGTGTGCGTTATCAGTTTGCTTGATGAATCATTTTGTTTTCCTAATAACTTTGAGTATTCTGTTGGGTGTACTTATTTATCTCGATAGGTACATTTTATTTCAACAGTGCTCTAATTAGCATGTTTGTGCTCTCTAGAGATCCAAGAGTGGTGGTACAGATTTGGGGAAAATAACATCATGTACTAATTTGTTTTTTATATGAAATTTGTCACCTGTTTTTCTCAGCTGGTTGATAAGTTACTGTTGGATAAAAATTGCTGCTTGTCTGACAGAAGAAGTTTTATGGGCTTAAAATGTTCTCCCTTTGAGAAGAGTGGAGAATGAAAGTAATAACTTAAGTCTACTTGAGTAGACTAAGCTTAAATGAATGGCACTGTCAGCTTAATAATTGCATCTCACTACGTTTTACAAATACTGTCTAGTATACACAGTCCTGATGGCAGCATAGGCAACTTGCATAACTCTTTAACTTATGTAGCATTTGACATCTTGGCTGACTTTTAGGCTTTATGATGGCTACTTAACATATTTACATTGTTCTGCTGGAAAAAGATAGTCCTAGAGTTGGAATTGGTCCTGTGGACTCTGTGCTTGCAGTGTGGATAAGAATACCCAAGCTAGGTCCTGCACTGAGCTGTCTTCATCCTGGCTACTTTCACGCTGTACCTGACACAGAAAAGTGAGCTCATATCCAAGCTGTTTGACACAAGGAGAGTTGGCCCTGTTTTCAAAATCCGGCACAGTGGTTTATAGGTACAAGTGTTTCATCTTTGAAGTGTGGATCTTTCACTCATATTATGGAAATAGGAACAATAGTTATAAAATATTGGTTGTAAAAGAACAAAAATTAGTAAAATTCAGGAGTAGACTAAGTACCTGCACCTATTCCTTGCTCCCTTTTTATGTTGTGCTGGATTTCAAGTCAGTGCTCTTTGTGTTTCTGTTTATGAAGTAAAGGAACCTGGAAAATATTATGGCGCTTAAAGGCCAAGTTGCCCTGCATGCAGACATTAAAACACTTGTTGTGAAATCTTTATCAAATTTAATGTTCTGGATTAATGTTCTGAAACAAACTCAAGGAAATCAAAGGTAGTTTCTGACATTTTCTTTGTGATTTACACAACAGTGCTTTTAAGACAGCATTATTTCTTTCAGACATCTGCAAAGATGTAGCTCTACCTTTCTGAATGCAAAAGACTATCAAAACACTAATCCCCCTTTTCCACTCAATACTTCTCTTCAGTAAGGAAAAATTCTCCATATAATGAAATAATTAATTCCTTT
Organism: Odontophorus gujanensis; assembly: GCA_013399175.1. Classification (NCBI taxonomy): domain Eukaryota; kingdom Metazoa; phylum Chordata; class Aves; order Galliformes; family Odontophoridae; genus Odontophorus; species Odontophorus gujanensis. The sequence goes on along the minus strand of VXAB01007343.1, from coordinate 188,028 downwards.
TATAGATGAATGCTTGAAAATACTGAAGCCTTGAAACCCTTCAGCAAACCACGTCAACAGGTTGCCTTACACAGCAGCAAATAAATAAGGAATAGGAAAAAAAAAAATAATGTCTGAGTCTATACACTAATAATTGTACATACTTCGTAACTCTCTTGAAAATAACAGATTGGTCCAAAAAGCAGGTGGAGATTGAAGATGTGAAATGTATTTGCATTAGTAGCAAAATCACAGTGTCTTCTAACCATGGGCTGTTGTGATGAGTTGTGTATCTGAAGTAGCTGAGATAAAACAAACTGGACCAACCATCACTGCTCAGTGAGAGGAAAGAGAAGAAGAGGAGCAGTCTGAACTTTTCAGAAGAAAGGGGGAGGGTAGAATCTTTTATCTCGTCTTGGATATACCTCAGAACCAGTCAGTTGGCCAAATCCTTTTAGTTTTACAGGCTGAGGTGCTTTGTCATTTCTTTAGCCCTGCTCTGGGCTGTGAATGTACATTCCTGGAGATGTACAAGAGAAAGGAATGTGCCAGAGCTATACTGATGCTGTAGAAATGATAAATCATTTTAGGGGACTCTTTCCTTTTTTTATTCCTTTTTTTTTTTCTTCTCTTTTATTTTTTTCCCAGCAGTGGCCATTTCTCCCTACGCTGATTGGTATTCCTCTTATGTAATGTTCACAATGTTGTTGGACTGAACCGCTAGTACTCATCAGTCCTCCACAGAGGAATCTCTACATGAACTGGACTGAGCTAAGTACCAGGGTGGGAAGTTCATGAAATGGAGAACTCTGCACATATGAACCTCTCTACACATTAACCCTATCTGTTGTTTAAAAACTAGGACTTGATGGTGCTTCTTCCACTTGGGAAAGGATGAGTTTCTGGTGAACTATCAGTAACTAGCCACACCACATTGTTAATGTTTACAAGGGACATTAATGTTTTGTTATGGAATTAAATGTCTGTTGTTGAACACAAGTATCCCTCTGTAATTGTGGTCGTTTCAGAGACTGATTTGTTGCAGTACCATTGTCTTTTCTGACTTTAAAATGACAGCGGTTCATGATCTGCCCCTTGTGGACTGCTGTCTGGAGGCACTGGTGTTGCAGAGTCTATCAGAGTTCATCTCTTCATTGCTAGAATTATTTAATGGTGACCTACTAACTCCTCCATTGTATCTTAATGTAGGACTTTAGATATATATATATTTGTGACTGTATCCTCAGTGTCTCAGTCAAGGTGACCAAGGCTGACTTGCTGCGTACGTGAAAGCCTCTTTACTCTGGTAGCATGTGATTATTCTTACATTGGTTTTATTTATAACTAATAGGACTGGACTCAGTGTATCAGTATGTGAAAGAAAGGCTATTCTGATATACGTCAGTTAAATCATCTAGATGGTACAATCTGCTACTTCTGTTTTCATTCAGATTCTGTTCTAAGAATTGCTTCTTCCCTGGTAATACTGGGAAATAAGGCATGGAGTTTTTTGAGGGGTAGCAGTTGGTGGATTCTTAGTGTGTGGTAAATGGCCTAATATGTGCCACTGTACTTGCATATTGCTTGCTATAAAAGGGCTGGAATAGTAATTTCTGCATGAGAAATTTTGGAAGCTAGACTCAGTATGATTGGAGCTTCCTGTTAAGTGTGTAGGTATTGTGACAATATCCATTTTTGCTAGTAACTGGAAGGAAGCTCTGAAAAGGCAAAGGTTTTCTGTGGCTTACTTGCAACCATGGGTAAATAAATAGGCACCGTCCATTGTCTTTTAAGATAATCACTATCTGTGATATATTTTCTGTCAGGTAGTATTACAGTATCTGCTTTTGACTCTCTGTTGCTTACAATATTCTTAGAAGATACAGAGCAACTCCCTCCATCTCATGGATCCTTATTTTCTTTGGTAAAGGTGTTGAAGCCCAGACCTTTATCCTCTTAAAACTGAACTTTGACTGTTGTCAGTGATGTTATCTCATGTTAGGGAAGAACATGAGAAGATTTTGAGATCAGATCACAGAACAATTTATCTGAAGAATCCTTGCTGTACCAAATCTTTATGCATAATGAGATTGTCTCTATTTACATTGACCTGGCTGAGCACCGTGGTGATGCCCATCAGAAATGTGCCTGGGTGACCTGCACGTGCCCAGCGTGCCCGTGGGCCTGAAGGATTAATTCCCTCAGAAAGAAGAAGAGTCAGTGTGACAGTTCAGTGTCACACGGAGGAGAAAACCGTGCGTGTGCTCCCAGGATACATTGGGCTGTTGATGTAATTGGTTTACGCTGAGAGGAAAGCCTTTTATTAGAGTCCAGTAGGACAGTAAACCACAATGAAAACAGTTACATTCGTACGCAATGTTAAGAAGCTCATTTAATCCTCAGGCAAGTTTCAGAGGTCAAGCCCTTTCATCTCATTGCTTTGTGTTGGCAGAGGCCCAGCACTGAGGGTGAGCTCTGTCTTTGCTCTTTAATTCCTCCTCCAGACAGCCTCCTAAAGCAGAAGTTGTTCTGTCTCTCTCAGCCTTATAATCCTCTGGACCTGGGCAGTGCTCACACTGAGAAGCTCTGTGAAATGGCCTTTGTGCTGGAAATGCTTTGAAAGCAGTTGTTGATGACGCTCATTAACTCCTGCCCCCATCAGGTCTTCTGTCTGGCCAGAACCATGCACCGGGTGGGGTTTAGGAAGCTGGGTCCTTTGGAGGCTTCTTGTGGTTGGAAAGAGATGGAGGGAGATGTATATGGGTTTCAGAGGAGGTAGAATGAGAGGCATCCTGCACACATGAGAGGCAAGATGGAAGATTTCCTGGCATTTGGGATTTAAAGGGAAGAGGAAAGCTGGTATTCCAAGAAAATGTTGGCCTGCAGACTACAAGAGTAAGCGTGAGGACAGGACTGAGATGAGGGACAAGGACTCCATCTGTTTGAAGCTGTTCCTCTTGCTTGAGGGAAATACAGCTAACCTCTTCTCATACTAGTTGAGGAAAGCTGAGAGACATCAAACCTAATTTACGCCAGCATTATCAGAAGTGCTTGTAAATCTTCTTCTTCCTCATTTTTTAAGACATTCTCCATGCTTGTTGCTCAACAACTTGAAAAAAGAGTGAACAGTTGTGAAAATCTGGCTACACATTAGTCAGTTTTCACAGATGGGGAACCAGAAAGCACTTTCTTTAATAAAACTTCTGCATCTTTCATCATGCACCCAACTGCCCAATGATGTTCCTGGTGAATGTGACATTCAAAATATTTATACAAGCTGCTACTTTGGAATTTTCTAGCATATCTCCTGGGTGGTGGGGACCAGCAGCTGCGTGGCCTCTGAGGCAACGTCTTGCTACCAGGTGGGGTAGCTGTGGGGAGTCTCTGTGTTGTCCTGAGCTTTGCCTTCCAAGGAGCATATTTAGCTCTTGTCAATTATTTATGATAGTCAAGCCAGCTGTTACAGTAAAGTCACATTAATTCATGCAGAATGAGCTGTAGGCATGTATAACTGAAAAGGTACTGAGAACTGCATGAATTGAAAAGGAAGATTTATTCGAAGACAGGGCACTGCTCTCATTTCCCTGAATACACATAATCAAGTGGATAGGATTACACTAAATGGGTTGGCACTGAGAAATGTAAAGCTCGGTCCTGAAAGAAAACATTAAGTTCTTTTTAAGCATCAAGCATCTAGGGAAATTCTGGCTTTTCAGGTACTCCGACCTTGCAAGATTAAATGTTTTGAGACGTTTTATTTATTACACTGCTAACTAATCTGCTAGCTCCTCAGCGGAGAGAGACAGGAACGAGTTAGCATGTACTGAAAGATCCATTCTATAATAAATGATAGTTTTGTTTCTAAATGTTCATTTAGCTCTTGCAGCATTTATTTACTTATTTTAAAGGTGAATGTGATGCCCTTTCTTTCTTTCTTTCCTCCTAACATTCCGTATAACTCTTGAAGCCTCAAGTTAAGGGAGAATCCTAGGAGAAAAGGGATTAAACGTTCTTAGTTGCTCTGAAGTTCTCACAGTGCATCTCTGTTACATTGTTTATAACGAGACAAAAATATTTAATTTTTAGTCCCCATTAAATGAAATCATGCTATCAAACAAGAAAGATTGCACAAGATTTTTTTTTAAAAAAAGAAGGAAACAGAAACAAGGCTCTTTGGAAGTTTCATGGACTCTGTCTCAAACAGAAGATTCCTTTATCATGCGACAACACATACGTTCTGCTGCATTTTCTATTACACGTAGTGTAAGTTCAGTTAACACTTGCACAATCAGTCTTTTATACTTCTCTGGCTATGTAAAACAGCTAATAGAGATAGCAAATTGATACAATGAAGATCCATGATGTAAGTGACAGCAAGGCCCCAAGTTCCCTTCTTGGAGAGTTGACATTTTTGAAATATGAGCAAGTTGCAAGTTTATCTGCTGTTGTAGTTACTGTCCATTACAAATGGTCTTGCTGTGTGATACTTGAGAAATGGCTTATTCTTTTGCCACTGAAGGGTGGGTGTACTGTTTAATATTCATTATGAGGTTATCGTGTGAACGAAGGCTTCTCAGCTGCAGTCTTTTCACAGACTTTACCCTGTGGCAACACTGTAGTAACTGCTCCACCTGTACTCAAGCTAAGAAGAAATCAGACAAAAGAATTAATAATATTTGATAAGAAGAGTAGAAGAAGAGAAAGCAGTGTAACAATGGAGTTAGCTGAGAGGTTAACGTGTAATTTCAAAGTAATTGCTAGGATCTAGTAGGGGTGTAAAGGATGTTGGGAAGAAAGCATGGCAAATAAAGTCAAGAAGTCTAAGAAGAAAATGAGGAAAGGGAAGTGTAGAGCTTACCCAGGCAGATGAGATGAATCAGAAGAAAAGTATTTAACAGAAAGGGACAAGCTGAATGAGTAGAGGGTCAGCTGACTCCTGAGCAAGCAGTGAAGCAAATGGCTCACGTTTTGGCATCCTTTTTTGACCTATGAAGTCTCCAGTCTTTATTGAATAGAAGAAGTGAATAATGGTTAATCATGTTGATAAAGGATGTGGGCTATGTCATTCACCTTTACATACCATGGAAGTAATTACATGGGCTGTTTTGGGCTATCAGAAGTAAAGGTTAAGATAAAATTATGTGAGGCTAAGCTAGATGGGTATTCCCACTGACTTCTCAAGAATATTCTATTCTTAAGTTTTTAGTGTCTCGCTGACCAAACCAATAGTATGAAATACTCCTGAAGAGCTCTCTTAAAACATTTGCACCTTAAGATCTGCATCTGAAAAAAGACTGCTCACTTTACATTTGAAATCTAGAGTATTTTAGTGCAATGTTCAAAATGGATCAAAAAAATCTCAGATGTTAGTTTTCAATAAAACAGTAATGGCATTATGACACATTTTAACTTATAATTGTCTGAACTGAGGAGAATTGGGTATTCTTCCTTTCCTTTTACTCACTTTTAGTTAGCATGCCACTTTTCAGTGGTTTGAGTTTCCCTGTTTTTGTAATGAGCCAGAGAATGTCTGGCATCACTTTATTATCTTCAGTTATTAAAAATCAACAGTCTTCTTTATTATTGTTTTCATAGATGATGCATGAAAGTAACTTTGAGAGGTGGTAAGGCTGGGATTCTCTAAATCATGAGTGCAGCAGTCACTCCAAGCTAAACAAGGATTCACCATCTCTGCCCTCTGAGAAGGTTAGCAAGGTTTATGATTCCCATTAATGAATATTTTCTTTCATGAAAAGTGAAGCTTTCGTGAAATGGGTACATTTCCTTACAAAGTTTTCTACAATCCTTTTTCAAGTTCACATCAATGTGCTGCATATTTATGAATATAGTGCTTGTGAAAATGTAGTAAATATTCATGTTATCTTATGTGCAGATTAGGTAGGGTTTTTAGTGAAATCAAAAAATGCTGGCAAAATGATTTTATATGGATATGCGGCCCTTTCTTTTTGGTGGAATTATTGAGCACTTGGTAGGAGAAGGGGAAGGACTGTCTGTCCAAGTGTTGATTTAGCTAGTAACCAACCTTTATTTTATTTTTTTCTTGTGTATGTCCATTTCTTCCAGACAAGTCTCTTGTTTTTAAGTTATCTTTCTTGTTTTCTTTGAAAATTTCTAATAATTCATGGCCTGGAGATGCTTCATCCTTGTCTGTGCCAAACTACAGCAGCCAAAAACAAACAAACAAACAAACAAAAAAAAAAAACCAAAAAAAAAAGGAAATATGTTTAAGGGTTTTGTAAACCTCTAGAGATGGATGGGAACTTTGGTTAATAACGTATGTTTCTTACTTTTGTCTTACATCACTTACTGTGATGTGAGAAGTGGGAAAAGCTCCTTGAGTTTCTTTGAAATTGCAAAGTATTGCACATTTTGTGGTGGTATTCTTTAAACTTACTTTACCTCCACTTTCTTTAATGTGGCTTTTCAGCTAAACATTGAAGTGGGGCAACTGACAGAACGTAAGATACGGAAAGAGAAGGAAAACACTTAAAGAATATTTTATATCCATGTGCAACATTTCTGTTCCAGTAGAGAGTGATAAAATATTTAATCAGGACAAGTGGAAGAAAGTTGGAAATAAAATCATAATAGGAAGACATAACTTGATACATTTGCACTTGATAATTTGTCTTCCTTGATTGCCAATACAGTTCTTTTCAGTAATCTCAGACCTGACTCAGTACCTTACACTGTGAAAAAGCAATTACTGGGAGACCTAAACTGGTACAGAAAAACTATTTGTCATAAACTGGTAGATTTCATCCAGGCATACAGTGAGAAATCACATTTGAATTGTAAATGGTTCCCATGTGTATAAATAAAAAGAGAAAAATGGTTATGAATTCAAATTTTGTGTCACATTAATAAAAAACAAAACAGGAGTTCAGCTGAGTAACTGTACTGGGAAATACTTTGAAGATGAATAAATTGCAATCTGTTGCTTACAGTAAGTGCTCTGTTTAGTTTAATCATTTCACATTGATTCTATTTTATTTTGTTAGTGGTTAAGCCTTGGGTGTTTTGGGCTTTTTTTTTGTTTTGTTTTTGTTTTGGTTTTTTTTACCTCTATTGTGGTTAAGCTTTGGTTTTTATTACTGGCATTTTTTTGACATCTGCCCTCTTGCCCCGTGTGTGTTTTATGAAGATACTAAATGCTATGTCACTGCTTAGTTGCTTCTCCTGATCCTATCAAAGTCCCACCTGACGTCTGTTCCGGAGTCCATGTTCATGAATAAACCAAGCAGCCACAGATGTTTGTCAAGGGTTTGGGACATATTCCAGCAAATCAGGCAGACTCCACTTGTCTCCGGTGTCCCATGCCTCTCAGCAGTGCTTTCACTGCGTCCTGCTGGAACTGCAGCAGGGGACTTCCTGGGACAGTAACAGTCTGACAGACACACAGGCTGGCTGGGCTCAAGTCAGGTTTCTCCCCATTCTTCTGATCTGGTAGGTGCTGAGTTATTTTGTCTGGTCATTGGGCAAGACAAGGAGCTGCCTGCTCAGGAGCATGGGATGGGGTGTGGCACAGCTGTGATGCTGAGGAGCACCTCACCAGGGCCAGCACTGTGAGCACACATCTCTGCTGCAGGTAACCTCTCACATTCTTGTCCCAATTTCACAATTTCCGTGTTGGCACTCAGATCCTGATAAGGGTTCACAGATATAAGGCTCTCCTTGGCTGACTTTGCTGCTGTAGCTCTGTGAAGTAATGTAGGTTAGGTCGCCCACATCTGCTGCTGCCTGCTGGCTGCTATCAGCAGCTGCTTGCTCAGTGCACTGATGGTTGCGAAAGCCGTTGGCTGACGCTCCCTGTGTCCCTGGTACTTCCCGGTGAGATGCAGTAGGTTCTCTTGCGAAAGCTGAGTACTGAACTGTGAAGTATCAGGACTGTCAGTCCTTTTCACAAACCCGACACTTGAAACTTATTTTTCCCAGTTGCTGAATGCACTGGCTTTTCCTGATATTAATAAGTATTGCAGGCACTCAACTCTCCTAAACTCCAAAGAGACTGGGGTTTTAGAAGGAAGAAAAAAAAGCCACTTGGCTCAGACACACCTAACTATCAAAATTCAGTTGATGCAGTTGACTTTCTGACCTTTCTTTCTACCTCAGCTCGCTGAGGTGTCTCCCACTCTTCAGTGCTGAATGAATTATTTTAAGCTTATCACTATATAGAGCATGCATTTTTATCTTCTAAGCATGTAAACATGTATTGCTTCGGAAATATTAGCTTTTCTTATACTTCACCACTGCTCGTGGCTCTAACATGGTTTTGCCAGGAATTATCATCATAAATTGTAAGTCATTAGGTAATTGTTTATGAATGCTCTGACTTAAGCTAATTATATATCTGTGTGGATTAGTTTAATTTCTTTTCATAAATGGAGACGACTTATTCACTGCTGGGGACTGAACAGCCAAAGGGTCTGCAGAAGAGACTTGTCAAGATGAAAATAGGGAAAACAGTGCTGCTCAGGCTTTTCTCCAATGGTTCTGTGTGGGAAACATGACATCTTTCTCATAAGATAGTGGGAATGTTTTCTTCTGCAGACCTGAGTCACTTGTGGGGAATGTTGAGATTAATGCACGAGATGAATTTTCTCAGTGCCTTCCTTTCTGTTGCAAAAATGGAAATCTGCTTGCCTTTGCACTTTTCTCTTACATCCAGAAAACCTACAGGAGCATTTTTGCTTCAGATTAAAACTCATTTTTGTTTAGTGATGCCTTCTTGTCTTTTTGGGACAATGAGAAAAGAAGTCAATGTATGTCTGTTTCACACTTGACTTTTTTAGAGTACAGCAATTAATCTTTCTTTGTATGCTTTGGTGCATTTTGTGTGCTGCTGCAATATACAGGAAAACATTCTGTTCTCACAGAGCTGTGAGCAGGGGTGTTTAATTTATCAGAGTTCCCTGGGCATACGGTATCAATGTAATTGAATTTTGTCCATCTTCAGCATAATGTCAATTACACGTAATGTGTAACAACATATGTTCCAAAATGACATTTATATTTAGTGCTGGATTCTTTAAAGAGATTGTGCCCACTTTCTTCTTTCCTAGTTAAGCGTTAAGAATTATTGAAATTTTTTGTTTAATTACAAAAAAACCAAAAACAAACAAAAAAAAAAAACAGAGGAAATGGATGGCTTTCTGGACTACTTCTGGTGAGTAACAGTGTATACAATTTGAATCTGGTCAAAGATTAATGGCTATCTGTGGGTCAATTTTTGATGCACTTGATTTCTCTGTGGTCCCATTGAATTTGAGCTGAGAGACTTAAGACTCCAACTGAAATGAATAATTCTGGTTGAAGTAACTTTAGTAAAAGCAGCAATACAAAAGTAAGTTATTGTTCCCATGGTGAGTGCACCTTCATTGATATCTTTTCAAAATTTAGCACGTGTAGGTCACAGCTAACCAGTTTTGAATGAGCACAGACAGAACTTGTGCATGCAGTGTGTACCACTGCTGTGCATCATGGAATGGAATCATCATAGAATGGCCTGGGTTGAGAAGGACCTCAAAAGATCATCTAGTTTCAACCCCCTCCTGTGGGCATTGTCACCAACCACTAGAGCAGGCTGCCCAGAGCCATATCCAGCCTTGCCTTGAATGCCTCCAATCTCCCCTGTCTTAGTTTAAGACCATTCCCTCTTGTCCTATCACTATCAACCCATGTAAACAGTCATTCCCTCTCCTGTTCATACACTCCCTTCAAGTACTGGAAGGATCATGTGGCTGAGCATCAGAAAATGCCTGCTAATTGCATTCTCCGAGATTCTTGTGTGGGTGGAGAAGCAATTATTCCAGTCAAGGATATCAAAAACTAATAAAGTTTATTTCCATTTTAGATCGTTTACTTTCTCAGGCTTCTTTGTCGTGTACATATGTAAAATCTTACTCTGTTGGTGTCACCGAATTTTCCACTGTTTTCTTTATTGAGGGTAGAAGTTGAATCAGGGTTCCTATAATGTTGAAGGGTAGAGATTATTTTACAGCAAATGCCCCATTCTGCTCTTTGGGATTGTAATTCTCCATTGTGATGAGCAGATGGGGAGAAAAAACGTCACGTCACATCAAAACTCTTGGAAGTTTGTCATTTCATTGAATCGGTGATAAGGTCTTAATTAGTAATTGAAAAGATCATTAAAATTTGACACGCTGCTGAGTTTTGTGTATTATCTTCTTTATTCCTTGTTAATAGTACCTTTTCTTTGTCACTATCCTTATTCATTATTCTTTTGGCCTTTCACCCTAGCCCTTTCTTGCCTTCCTTCCAGTGACTGCTCAAGTTTCTAATATATTAAGTCTTGATTTGTTTATTGTGGAAACCCTATTTCATACATTGATCTCTTTGTTTACATGTTCTGCTTTTACTTCATAGGTCTCACACACTGAGTCTGTTCTCCTACTCAGTCGCGTATTGGGTACTCATTAACTGCCTCTGAATTGTTTCCTTCAGGCATTCAACAAATACTTCTACAATTCCCCATGATTCTTCTTTTGTTTCTTTCGTGTTACACTAGAATCAAGACTGCTCATTATTCCTACTTACCAACATAATTTTTTGAGTGGTGCACTTAAGAATAAACAAAGCAAGCATATATTTCAGTGTGCGTAACAAGGGCAGAAATTAATTACGAATATGAAAGATAAAATCTTAACTTGTTTTGTTGCTAGCATTCCTCTCAATTCCAAGAGTCAATTTGAGTTTTCTATTTAGATGACCTTGTTATTTCTGACTATTTGTGTTTAAATCACCCCTTCTGTATTTTTCCCCTTATTAATAATAATTATCCGTACATTTTCATAGATCGGTTATAACATGGATGAAAAGTCCTCTTAGTTTAAATGGGAAAGAAATGAGTTTTAGTAGGACTAACTGAAAATATCTGAAGCACCATACAACTTCTAACAGGCCAACATTTTAAATTAAGCTCAAGCTGAAACAGAGTAAAACAGAGCAAAGGATTTCCTGAGCATCTAAGTTCTTCAGAGGCATCTGTTTTGTTTACAGTTCGTACTACCTAAATATGTTTCTAAGCAAAGGAGAGAAAGGGATCGGTCATGAGAATATAGAAAAATAGTTGAAAAAACCTTAATACTGAATTCTAGCCTGTGTCATAAAAGCTGCTGTGAGGCATTTGGAGAAGAGAAAGGTATAAGTCCTGAATTTTGAGCTCTGTACTCATGCAGTGAATAGCTGGATGTGGCCTAGACATGAGATTGATGGTGTACTTCTACTCCTGCCTCCACCAACGGTTCTCTTTTGACCTTAAATAATTTCCTTCAGGCAAAATTAAAACAGAGAGAGGCATCAATATGCAATATCATGACAGACCTGTCAAATATTTTTTCAAAAGAAAATCAAGCTCACTCATCCCTTACGCTCTCAAAATTGAGTAAGAAAAGGTTTACCTTCTTCTGAGTTAATAGGATTTTCTGTAACAGCCAGACTGATATATTCCATAGACTAAACTTTTTTGCATTGTTAGTGTCACTTTTCAAGGTCTTGTGTCCTTCTGTTCACTTAATTATGGCAACATGGCATTAAGCCCATCAATAGCAATTACTCTTTTATCACCAGACTTCCTTGTCATTTACTACATAAAATCTTTATCCTGAGAAAGTAGACTTCTGTTGCTGTAGACCCAACTCAATCTCTAATACTTTTTATGGAGCCCTTCCTTTTGAATATGTTAACAAAAAAAAAAAAAAAAAAAACAACAAAAAAAACCCTTTTTTGAATAACTNCACCAAAAAATACCCTGTTCTGAAGTACTGTGGAAAAATGCTGGTTGTGAAAAATCAGAATGTTTCATTCTTTTTGTATTCACTGAGTAGTGATTGAACCTGCAAATTAATTGCCTTCAGGAGCAGTATGAGAACAGTGGTGTACCTGGGTCCAGCTGTGTTTAGTCCTTGTAGAAAGGCTTTCCTTTCCATCAAGCCCTCTTCCCAGTGAGGACGTTAGCAGAAAAAGCTTTCAGACAAATGAAGTGTGAAGGTAGAACAAATGAACATGGTACTGCACCTGCTAATGTTTGCTGGATGGCTGATGTGGGCTTGCTTCAGGTCAGGAGTGCTGGTCCCTATTCCAAGGTGCCGTATATCATCTGGATAGCTTCCACTTGGCTTTATTTTTATGTATTTATTTATTTTCTTAACAGCTAATTTAATTTGATTTACTGACTTCACTAGGGACCATGGAAATGTGACACTGTGGTCACTTTAGAGACTCAGCTTTCTGGACTCATTTTCTTGAGCAATAAACAGGTTTCTCAGCAGTGGAGCAGTGGGTTTGGGTACCTCAATTTTAGGATAACCGGTCAAGATACTATATTTTTCCTGAAGGTTGGGGGCTCATCAGTAACACACCTCAAAGAGCTTCACAAATTGAATGTTTGTAGTCCAGTTCTGAGGCAGAATATTTATATAGGAACTGATATTCCATGTTAGCTGCCTTAGAGAGCAAGATTATCACTTCGCTCATTCCTGGAGTGTTACTGTTAACATGTGGGAGGGGGACCACCAGAAGATGCTCATGCTGTGTCTCTACAGCAGCAAGCTCTCTTGTTCAATGAGGAACAAGAACAGACTGATGTTTTGAAGTCACACAGACATTTCCTCTAGAGATGTAGAAATGTATAGTAAGATATACTAGAAAGTATAGCAAACACAAATTTGGTACAGGTCTCCAGTACTTATTTTATGATACTTAGAAGGAGACTTGACTATTTTACTTTTATGTTTGCAAAATGTACGTAGGATACACTGAAGTATTTTTATCATTTGCAGTGGCAGTTACAATTTTTGGGCTGTCTATCCTTTTACCAAGGAGCTAAGTTTACATCTGGCTAGTTTTGTGTATTACACATTGCTACATATTAAAGTGGTGGAAGGTTGGTCTGGATGTTCTTGGACGTATATTCCATCCTCAGCGATTCTATGATTCTAAAGCAATTTCTCAGATGAGTGTTGATTCATAAGTCTCTTACTCAGAGTAGCCCCACTTAAGCTGAAGCAGTGTCTTAACTTCAGGAAACATGCTGTAATTAAATGTCAATAGAAATCATTAACTAGGCAAGAGCTCAAGCACTGTACTGTGCTGAGAACTTGGTTTCTTTGATGCCAAGATTTGAGCTAGTTTGAGCAACACTTGATTTGTCCTAATTTACAGGAACATGACAGATCATAATCTAGCTGCTGTGCATTGGACTACTGCCCTGAAATGGAAGAGTATTGATCACTTTTTGTAACTATACTGTTTTTATAGCTCATAGAATATGCTTCATATGTTATTATTAGTATAGTCCAATGAGAGCTGGTTAGCTGATATCAAGAGAAATTAAAAACATCATCAAAAGCAACAGAGAGGCAAAAGTCTCTACTGCATTTATAAAACAAATGGGAAAATTCCCTGCCTTGTAGATTCAGTGAAATATACATGTTCCCAAATATGTCTTATTGGGTGTTGTTGTTTTGTTTTGTTTTGCTTTTTTTCAAGACACATTTCAAGAAATGACAGCAAAATCATTTTATTTTTCAGTTCTTCAACCCCTTTACCCCAACATTTAGCTCTAGGAATAGCCTTGAATCTAAGAAATCCCCTTTCCATTTTTGTACTCTGACTTAGTGTAATGGAATAAAAAATACAGTACACGCTATTCTCAGTGAGGAGCAAACAAACTGCAGTATTTCAAGCTGCAGTGTAACTTGTTTACTGGAGATTCTGGTGTTCTTCTGCTTGGTTAGTCAATAAGGATGTTTATTCTAATGCATAAAATAGGTGGCAAATGAAGCAAGTATCTTGTATAGGAAAATCTTTACATTGCTGTTTATCTGTTTTAGAATAATGGAAGCTGCATGTTACTCACTGTTCTGAAAGATTCAGAAGCACCTCTCTCTATGAGTTCAACGCTAGAAACAGTAAATTTGTATTCATCAACTCCATTGTGCAAAATTGTACAGATATGGCAGTTAATATGATAGTGCCGAGCAATTTTCTTCTAATTTGCTTAACTGAGAATGAGATTCAGTCTTCATGTTCTGAGTGCTTTTCAATCTGGTGTATATATGATTAATGTTGGTGAGTCACTTTCAATGGGAATTTTAGCTTTCTTAACACAGTGAGGTAGGGAGACATTCTGCCCCTCCCACCACCGGTTTAAAAGCACTACAAAAGACAGAGTTGTGCCCTATTACAGGAAGCAAAGAGATAACTGCTCCACTGGCAATTGCTGCACGAGTATCTGCAAACCAACGAGGACAGCTGAGGTTGGGGTCGAAGTGTAAGTTCTTTATTATTGTCTTGGGAGATCAAGCATTCTCACTGTTTATTTAAAAATTGTATCTGGCAGGGAAGGTGAGTTCAGAAGAGGGGGAAGGAGGATGTGGGAAGGAAATAATTTTGAAGGTGCAGGTAAGCAAGTGAATCCTTTATGGGTTTATTGTCAAAATGAGTGGAGTGCTGGAGACCTGTCTATGCAACGTTCCCTGTTACTTTAGAATGATGTTCTTCTTTGTATAAGGATTATAGTATATAGTGTGATTATAAGATTTAATTTCCTCAAAATCCATCCAGTTGGTCAGAATGGTTTAGAAAATCATTGTTGTTATGAAAGTATAATCTAAAACTGACCAAAAGAATTCAGAAAATCTAAGGGGCTTCAGTTCACATCTATCTGGAGGCCAGATATTCTACGGCACATAAAGTTGGCTGAGTTAGCATGACCACCGATGGGACTAGGGATTAGGCAACCTGCTTGCATCTGCCTTATAAAGCCCTGCTAGACTCTGTGTGAATGGTTAGATTTACCTAAAATTTGAAGCCTACCCCACATCACTTCTGACACTGAGCACAAACCACCTGAGTTTGTGGTTTGTGGGTACCTTGCATCTTTTGGTCTCTGTGTCTGTATCTTCTGTCCTGTTAAGCTGCAACGTAAAAACTGGAAAGGACAGCAGCACTTGAGGCTGACCTCTCTTAACGTAGGCAGCTGTATCAGATGATTTTTTTTTTCATTACAGTAGTGGTATTCACTATAACATTACAGACTTTAGTGATCTCCAGTTGTCTCCAAAGAACTAGCATTTCAGAGTATTCTCGGATGAAAACGTAATGCTGCAATGAATACGAATATCAATTATCATGACACCAATAATAATGGTGCTTCTGCTTTGGATTCATCTTATTGTTAGGAATGCATTTGTAATTCATTTCATTATGGAGAAAAAATGACATTCAATTTATATTACTGCCAGGTTAGGGAATGAGAAATTAACACTTGAAAATGACTAAAGGAAAAATAAAGGGCGTTTTCCAAAGCAGACCGTGCCAACTCTTTAGAAGGTGACTTCCATAAAAAGACAAAAGATTTGAGGATTGTTCTGCACTATCTGAGATTTATTTCTTGCCTCCTGCTTCTGCTCGTCACAGCTCTCCAGAGCTCTGTTTAGTCAGAAGTACAGTGACATGCTAAGAGTGGCTGAAAAAGTGTATTTTCTGCCTGAAAAAGGATGAATGCTTTGGTAGTATATTGCCAACATGCCAATTTGAACACTGAGGGAGAAAGTAGATGTTTGGGTCAAAAGATCTTTATAAACTATTTGTTTGTTCTAATGTTGGTTTTCAGTAGTCCCTGCAGACATTTTTTCCTTTCTGAAGAAATAAATGTGTAGCTTCTTCACGAGTTACTTAGCCCCATTGGTTTTGAGAAGTCATTTCTTCCTGAAAGTCCCATCCTGCAGGCAGAAGGTGTTCAGGTCAAACTCCTGGCTGCCGTTACACGCACACTCAATGCTAAGCACACATGCTGGTGGGTACTTGCAGTTATCCGCTGAATAAGGATAACCTGCCAGCAACCCTGCAAAGAATTGCAAAATGTTCTGTAAGGCTGCCACCTCTGAGTTCTTAGAGTACAAACAGCATGGCTCTTTCAATAGCTTTTTAAAAGGCAAGTCCAGGGAAGGGGTTTGGGAGTGAAAGAAAAGCCTAGCTGCATATTTGAGGGCAAGAAAGAGAGGGGTATTCTCCAGGGTTTTGGCTTGCTCCTTTTCTCCTCTGTATTGTCCTTTCCCCATTTCCCACGCCTGTCCCTCTTGCACAGAGCTTGCAGGGACCCTTCCACAGAGCAGTGCGTGGGGCAGAGGGATCAGTGGGCAGTGCCACCAGGGATTGACCAGTATAGGGCCACCTGTGGGCTAGATTTGCACCCACAGCCTACCTGCAGAATTTGAGTGTGTGTGTTCAATTGTGTTCATGCCGAGACCATCCAACTGCTTCCTAGTGGCATCTCAAGATCAAGACCCTGCTTGCATTTGTTCTTAACAGAACAGCATGTGGAAAAATAACACTGCTTGGATTACTTATTCTGAGCATAACACCTACACCTGCAAACGGCAGTGACAGCCACTTTCTGAAAACCCTGAGTAGAACATAATGTTTTTGTTATTCTGCTGAAAAGTAATCAGAAAAATAACTTAGTATGTCGCCTCCTTTGAATTCCCATTTTTCTGTACAGCAGCTGGAGGCTGTGCACAGATGCCTTTGTTTTTATGGTTTGTCTTTTCAAATCTTTATATCATTTGAAAGCACAAAGGAAATTTCTCTCTGCCTATTTTTCACATCATTCTAACAACTAGATAAGAAATGTTTGGAGAGAAATTATCAAAGGGTCACTGAATAGCAGATCTTGATAGACCCAGCTCTGTTTTCATGAAGGCTGTTCTTTTCATGTGATGCTGATCAGACACGTTCACCATCTTTGTAGAGAAGCTGTGGTGCCCCATCCCTGTAGGTGCTCAAGGCCAGGTTGGATGGGGCCCTGGGCAGCCTGAGCTGGTGGGGGGCAGCCCTGCACACAATAGAGGTTAGGGCTGGATGGGCTTTGAGGTCCGTTCCAACCCAAGTCGTGATTCTGTGATAAAATGGTGACATTTTAATTTCTGGTACGTCACTTGTCTGTGCTGTCTGTAGAACTCTATTTGTAAATCTTTGAAAATAGATTATTCTTTACAGTAAATGGTCAGTGTACAACAGTTTAAAATAACAAAGTGATGCCATCTGCTGTCTTATAATCTTATTTAATACTGCTTTGGATGAAAGAATTGTTATTGCAAGAAGCAATGGAGACAGCCTATGCTGATTGAAATGTCACAGCTGTGACATATCAAAGTTATGCAACGTAAACATTGGTTGTGATTAAATGCAGTGGACTGTAGAATGTCAGAAGGAAATGTGAATTAAAAGTAACTCCACAGTGAATCTATTCTAAAGTTGCTTAGAGGTTTTTTGTTGTGCTCCTTTTTTTTTTCTTTTTTTTTTTTTTTCGGTATTCCTGAAAAGGAATGTGTAGAATCCTGAGGAAGAAACAGTTGGTTGGAAAATCATGACATACCATCACTTTAAATTGTGTGTTTTATCAAAATCTAAGTAGTGAAATTCCCCATATTACAACTATATTTAGTACAACTTGTTATCCACAATGACTTTACTTTTAGGTACTTTATGGAAAGAGTTAACCTGACCATGGACTTCAAAGAAGCTGAGAACCACATTTGTGTAAGACGTATTATTCAAAGAGAATTCACCCATCATCTCAAAAAGGTAGAACAGATCGTAACATTTAACAGTTGAATTTTTACACTGAAGTAAGTTTCAAATTAAGTTGGCTTAATTCTACAATGCTCAGCCTTGAAAAAAGCTTTTTCAGAGAATATATGTATATTAATTCATGTGTGTATATACACTATTAGATTGCTTGGGTTTTCAACAACTTGAGTTTAAGGCTTATTTTCTTCAAATGCATCTACACCAAACTGTAGTTCATGGATTACCTCCCGATAAGAGAGTGAAACATCTAAACTGATCTGAAGTCCTGCAGTCAGCAGTGCTTAGAAGGTATAAAGTGGTACAGAACAAAAGAGGTAGAACTTGTGTTTTGCATTTAGCTTTCTCTTCTTTCATTTCTGTTCGAGAATGTCCGCAAAGCACTGAATTAATCATAGCCTCCTGCACTTTTGTTTTTTCTTCTTAATAATCTAGTGACATAAATCTGGACTCTGCAAAAGAGACTATAAATCTCAGTACTGCAGCAACTACTAACTTTGTTTCCCCCTGAACATAAATGTCTTATTTAGTGTGGCATGAATAAGGATGTGTTTGTACATAAACATATGCAGAATCAATGTCTGACGAATAGATGTTTAATTCCTTGTGATTTTTTTTCAAGTATCAGTACTTCAGTGATGTGTATTTCTAGTTGTAAGTTGAAAAAATGCACAATCTGTGCTCTCTTGTGCTTTTGTGTAGTTTTAATTTTCATAGCAAAACTCATCTGATATGTAAACGCCCATTTGTAGATGTAATGTGTTTGAACTGTCCCGTGCAAATACAGTCATACCAGAAGCCCCACAGCCACCTCTTCCCTCACTACTTGGGAAGCTATCCACAAGGTGCACAGCTTCACAAGCATCAGGTGAACTTGGGAAAAGTCTTCACATGGTTCCTGCAGACCAAAAGCCATGCAGATGTGGGTAGCACAGCTCACAGTTTGGCAAGAGGGAAGTTGTGCATGTATTGACATCCTTCTTGTTGCTTACCATACATCTTTGTTTTAAGTTTCTGTAGAATTCCTTTCCCTTAAAGCCACGTTTTTCAATCTGGGCCACTCAAAAATCACAAAATGGATTGAGGAATACAGAGATTTTAAAAATACTTGTTCACTGGTTCTTTTGTTCTCTTTCGGTTTGTTTTTTTCCTAAACATTTACATATTTCCAAACTTTTCTGTGCAAATCTTAAGTTATCAAACCCTACTCTGAGAGGCAAAATGAAATGTAACTTTCAGATTTCCATGTTATCAATCAAGAGTTGGTCTTGAAAATATCAGGAACTTGAAGGAAAAAGGCCTCAGTTCACTGCTGTGTGACAAAGTGTCCATCAGCCAGAAGCTGTGACAATATAGAATGGGATTGCAGTTACTTAGGTGCAAATCTGCCGTTATAAATGTAATCCCACGTGGGCAGAAACTGTAAAGTAGATGTTAGACCTTTACTGGGATGCTCTCCAAACAAGTGAGGAAAAGAGAAAATGTAATTTAGATAACGTAATCCATGAGCTCATGTTATATTTCCAGGACAAATCTTATGCTGTCACGATTAGAACATCAATAAAAATGCAGGGAATTTTTGTGCCCTTAGCCACAGAGAACCTTACCTGAAAGCAGCTGTATGTTTAAAGCCCTTGTTGGAGGAACCAGAAGGTGAATTTTACCCCTCATGAAAACTCGAGGAGCCCTTGAGATGGTGCTTTAAAGAAATTCCAAAAATGTTCCATTGAACACGTTAGCACATCCTTCTCAGGGAATGGTGACTGGCTGTTAGCAAAAGTTTTCAGGAAATACCTAGGCATTTGGAGAATGTGCTTTCTGTCACTCCAGGCTGGCTGTGAATAAAATTGAGTGGCAGATTGCAGTTCTCTAAGGTGATGTAGAAAGTAGAATGTGGATGGAAAATATGGCTGATGGGAAGAAATGGCTAAGAGGTAATGAAGATAGTAGAGTGAAAGAATAAAAGGAAAACCAGGATGTCCAAATTGGCTTCTTTCAGTCTGCCCAGCAGGATTTGTTTATGCTATGTTAATCTTGCTGCTATGTAAGTGCTTGATAAATTCAAAATGTAAACCCAAAGAATTTCCCTTGCACTTACTCTCCAGTGCAGTTTTTACCTTTATGACTCTTGTTCTTTTCCACTCGACTGCTGTTTCCAGGGAAGCCAATTCGTGCATTTTGAAAGTGAACAGTGCTTCAGGGAGCTCTCAGATCATCAGACTAAAACCAGCATAAAGGCATAAGTGAAGTAGTGAAAGACCTAGTAATGCAAGGAGTGATGCATATGATGGGTATTTTTCTTCATTCCCAGTACTACTGTTAGAGGAGAAGAAGCATCTCTGTACCTCATCTGCTTTTTGGTTTAAATGCTGAAAGGAAGGTTGCTGAAATACCAAAGACTTCTGAGTCTGGGTGTAAGGTCCGAACGATCAGAATATCTTTTACATCTTGAAGTACCAGTTTGAACACCATATCGTGCAAGGAGTCATATTTGTGTTACTGTAGACATTTGCCTGAGTTTACAGTGGCAGCTCCTACCATTTAACATTACAGTCTGACACCTGGCAGGCAGGTGAATGAATTGAATATAATAGCAAATAATGCTTTCTGATCTTCAAGCAATAGTTACTCATAGTGAAATTTTGATCAGTGAAACAAAAAAAAAGTCATGTTACATCCTGTGTTTTTGATACCAAAATTCAGTGTCTCTGGTAGATAGCAAGAGAAGTGTAGTAGTAGTATTGGGACTGCTTAGATTACCTACATCACTGAATTAAAAGCTGGTCAAGATCATGGGGAAGGTTGCTGCATCAGAAAAAAAAAAAAAAAAAGCTTCTAAGTATAAGCTATTTCCTTGGTCCGTGTGATACAGGAATGTTTGATTTTACACACAGTATTTCTCTGCAAACTAAGATTGGGTTGATAAATACTAGCTTTTCAAGAAAGTTTAGTACTTGTGGGATCGGTTCCAAACCTGATGTAATACTTGATTGACTTCAAATGTTTTCCTCCATTCTCTTCAGTATTGCATTTTTATTTTTATTTTTACTACCTCAGTTTATTTTTGGGATTCTGTAAGCCTCTTCTTGAAAATTCTGTTGCATTGAATACCCTTATAACAGTTTAAGTGAGTATAGTGGTGTGATACTTAAGATCAAAATTAAGATTCAGTCTCTACTTCAGATGAGTCACAGTTTAAACATTAAGTTCTTAGTGTAGTTTGTTGTCAGTCTGTAAAACAATAGTGAGTTATTTTCACTTACCAGGCAAAGCCCATAGTACGTCTTACACTAAGAGAACTTCTTTTGCTTGTTAGAGCAAAACTCGGGCAGCTGTGTTTTTTAAGATGAATATGAATACTCCTTTGAAGAACAAGAACACTTTTCCCAGTTCAGTAATTTTGTTTTTTCTTTTTGTTTTGCTTCTTGCTGGAATTTCATCATACACAGGAAAACAGTAGATTCTTCGCATGAAGCAAATGTATTTATAGCTATAGCCATAGCCACTGTATTTTCCTTATTCTCTTAAACTGGATATAGTAAAAAGAGAAAGATTTTCTGAGTGCACTGTTCTTTTCTGTACTTGCAGAAGTGTTGCAAACTGCATCAACAGTTCAGTAGTGTTTGTGTGGGTGCTTCAGGGGAAGGGGGGAGGGGGGAGTAAATCAGTTGGCTGCATCATTTAATTAATCTGTTCTGTATGTGTAGTGTTTTATAGGAACCATTAATTGTAGCTTGTTGGAGAGTGTAAATTGAAAGAAACTGGATGTGAAGTTTCATAAAACACTCCTAAATTCATATACATTCTGAGATATTTAGTAATGTCTTTATGTCATTGCTCTTACTGTTATATTGCCAAGCTTTTAATTGCAGTTTGTATCATCAGATCTTGACTCCAGCCAATCATTAGTAATGCTTTCCAACTTACGGGCTTGAATGCCTTGAAATTAAGGCCAGAGTTTCACAGTGCTGTGGTGGTGCACAGTGGGGAAGACTTTTGAGCTGTTTTATACTGTAAACTTATACGTTTTATAAGTATAAGTTTATACTTAAAACAAACAAACAAAACAAACAACAAAATGACTCAAAACCCCTGCCCTGTTAAAATTAGACTCATTATATCCAACACCTACTTCTCCAGGCAGCCTATTCCAGTGCTCTGCTACCCTTACTGTAAAAAAAATTCTTCTTTATACCCAGTGTAAATGTCCCCTCTTTTAGTTTGAAACCATTTCCCCGTGTCCAGTCATAATGACCCTGCTAAAGAACCTGTCCCCTTCCTTCTTACAGCTCACGTATAAATTGGAAGTGGGTCAAGCCAGTAAGAGTGTCACCCTCCGACCATATCACTGTGGGCATGGTGTGTGTGCTGTTTGTGCTTTCTGCTTGGGGCAGTGCAGTGGCTGTGAGTCCCAGGCTGTTGCTTGATAAATCTCTCTGGAGTAACCCAAACCCTGTACCATGCTCTGTCTAACTGTAGTGACATCAGGTTTGTGAAGGCTCACTGGTGGAATGAAGTTTGGCAGATTCTTACTGACCCAAATGTCTTACAGGAAATTTAGAGCCCCAAATGTGGGAACAGAACCTGCAAGAATCTGTAAACTTGGCCGCAGAGAGAAAATGACCACATCCATTAAAACATGAGATAGTGTATCCCCCACGCGCTGAAAAAACAAAAATGCAAAACCAGACTATGTAAAAGCATTATCCGGTATGTCTAAAAACAGCACTGTATGTGTTTCTCCTTCTATTTAAGGACTATTTAACATAAATTGATGTTATCTAACTCCACATGCCTCTGCTGAGGGAATGTTGTTCTGAGTGCACAGGACGTGCACACACTGACTTGAAAGGCTGAAACACTTCACTGAAAAGAGAGAGCAGAATTCCCATGCTGCCTTTTACTTCTTTCCTAGATCAAGGATGTGTCATAAGCAGGCAGACAAGCAAAACCAATCTTTTATTAGAACAAATTTGGAAGGGGAAGGGAATAAGATAAAGCCCTGAAGACATCCGAGCTTCTGAAACCTGTTTCCTCTTTGCATCACAAATACTTGGACTGCTCTGGGTTTTACACTATATGAAAAGCTACCTGGGAACCTGATAATGTTACTTCTCAGTTAAGCCTTGGGGTGCAATTGCCTTCTCTGGAGTTTGAGTGGGAATAAGTCTTCCTGCTGAAATCTGGAAGGTTGAACCTGGATGAAGAGCAGTCGCTCTGTTTTCAGTAAATAACACTGTTTCCAGTTTTCTTGTTTCCCTTGCACCTGACAAGGGCACAGAGGCTATTCCTGAATGTCAGAGCATCTCTTCTATGAAGACTACTCTTCCTCTGGCTACTGGTCATCTGTTAATAAGTTCATTTATGAATTCGTTCATGTGCTCAGCCCACAGAAATGGTTTAGTAAGCATGTTTGGGGAACTGACGTAAGAGCACATCTCAAGAGCTTTGTATTTATTAAACTGCTTGGCATATAGATAAGTCAGTTTAGACAGCTTGCTACTGAAGTAAATTTTCACATGAAATAGTGTGTCAAGGTAAAATTCCTCCCTCCTCTTCCCAAATTTAGCTTAAAAGCACTTCTAATATGGACACAAAGATGCAATGCAAATGTGTGTTTGAGTTATTTCAAGATCATGTTTTACAATAAAGCTGATGATTGATTATTTCCCATAGGGTTACAACTCGTTGCTGTGTTGTCTTCCTGACCTCTGAGGTGAGAGCCTAGGGGTTAGGGACATGTGGTGGGACAGGCAACTGGCTCAGCAAACCTCCTTACTGCTTCTCTTCCTTCCAAAGTTGCATCTTCCTACTGGTGACTTTTTGTTGTTTTTTTTTTTTTTTTTTTTTCTTTTCTTTCTGAAGACAGAAGGTAGGAGTGTTCTTCATTTCTGTGTATATATTTATGTGTGTGTTCATACCTTCCTCATTGTGAAAGGTTAGTCATTAAATGCAGTAGCTATTCAGACAATGTGATATAGTAAAAGACATAATCCTCACAAATTTCATCCTTCTATAATCAGAGGCCATCAAAACTTTTTAATAAATGGAATTGCTTTATCAAAGCTAAGTGGGGTTGGAAGCCACTGAAGATTGCCACTTTCTGGGTTCTCAGGAACCTCTTGAAACTGATTTTGTACTAGCATAGAAAACATAATGACAACTATCATGCAGTTTTAAGAGGGACAGGAAAGCAATGGTAGATGGTCTTGGCTAGGCACATGATAAGTAAAACTCTACTTTCATCTTTTCACTGCAAGCTTTGCCTCTCATGCTGACTGGTCCAACCTCACTGTTTTCCTTTACTCTCCCATCTGCTCAGCTGTGTCCAGCTGTTGTTTCCTTTCCTGTGCTTAAAGTATGTTCTTACTCCGATGGTGTGTTTACAAACAGCGCATACTCTGCTGCAGTGTCTCTGCTGGTATCTGTGTCTGAGAGAACTGGTCATGTTTAGACAGGAAATTGAGCTCAAGTATAACGCTAGGCTAACGTGACAGTGAACCCGCCTGCTTCCTGGAAAGTAGGATTAGTGTGTCTCCATTCAGATGTGAAGAAAGCTCTAGAATTTTATTCCTTGAAGCAAAGACTGCTATTGTTACTGCTATTGCTAAGTATTTGTATACCCTACTTGTAATGACCTGATCCATGACCGTAATGCAAGGTAACTGTAACTTTAAAAGCAGTTGAAACGTGAAAGAGCAGTAGATGCCAAGAGCAACTAAAGCTGCAAAGGGGAAGAGGGAATGGTAAGAAAAATATTATTCCTTTAAACATTCACAGATATATTTTGTATAACATACTATATATATGTGTATGGGTATGAATGTGTGTACATATACAGCCCTAGTAACAAAAAGATCCCTAGTTTTTTTTTGTAAAGATCATATTAACTTTGAGTTAGTCCAGTGTCCATTTGGGGTGACTTGATTACAGACAAGCAGCTGAAATAACAGCTTTGCTTAAGTTTTTAAAATAATGTTATTTCTGGAAATAAGCTTGTTGCTCATTTCTCACAAGCAACTATTTCTCTAGTGCTTATCTCTGTGTGTGTATGTTTTGGCGAGACAGATAGAGCAGTATACATGCATCCAACTAGTACATTTTTA
Source organism: Odontophorus gujanensis (assembly GCA_013399175.1). Classification (NCBI taxonomy): domain Eukaryota; kingdom Metazoa; phylum Chordata; class Aves; order Galliformes; family Odontophoridae; genus Odontophorus; species Odontophorus gujanensis. The sequence goes on along the minus strand of VXAB01007343.1, from coordinate 163,309 downwards.
TTGAATTTTCTTTACAGTGTACTCCTTCGGATGCTTATGTTTAAGAAAAGACAGGTCTTATTATTTATCAGAATTTCACACTGAATTTAAGACTGGTATTATTACTACAGACATTTCATGAAGTCATTTCCTATCTGAATTCCAGAAAACTCCCCAGCACTGAGCTCAGAGTGTGTTGTGTTGGTGAGTGCATAACAAGCAGGAGTCCACAGCAGCATCACAACTTGATACTCATAATTAATATTCTAACTTTTTAAATTATTCTGCGGAATTTTCTGCTGTATGAACAGCAGTGTTTCCATCAGAGTAACAAAATGCAAATGTTTCTCAGTGGGTAAATGTCTAATGGTACAGTGGGGAGGACAGCAGCATTTTGGTCGTGGGATGGACACATGTCTAGCCATAGGATGGAACAGATGCTGAGGCAGCCTTTGTTTCTAGTCCTAGTGCTCCCATTTGCTCCCATGCTCTAACCTGGCCACATGTATACTACTGACTCAATAGGGAGGGCCAGCACTTTGTAATGTAGCAGATGTACTTCATTTGCATCGTTGTGAAGGGACCATGAAGCTTTCAGAAAATAGAGAAGCTGAAAAAGTGGCAAATAATCCAGACAAATGGTTAAGCAGGCCAGATCCAAGCTGCTGTAGCTTGAGCTTCCCTGCTAAGTGCAGTATTATAAACATGGACAGATCCATAAATAGATGTCATGGTATAACTGGGGCTGCAGTCAGCCTTCTATCTTCCCACAGTACAAAATTAAATTTGACTGGGGAAATTCTCTGTTGATGAAGAGTGGTATTTTGGGAATAGATACTATAGTTAATGTTCTAACCATAGCTCAGAGCTGAATTTCTATCAGGCTCTGAAGGGAAGGCTTTGAGTTAGTTCACCATTACTGTTCTTTAGTTCTTCAATAATTATTCAAGATCTTGGAATTTCATAGTTGTTGGTTTTTTTTTTTCATCATAATTCCAACTGTATTATTAAAATGCAATTATGCTGTTCTTTGTTGAAAGTCACTGTTTTAGTTTAATGCTAGAAGTTCTTGATACCCACTACTAACTCTTAAACAGCACTTGACATGTGCATTAGGATGTCTGTCAGATTTCATATGAATTCTACTCTGCTTGCAGCAACAGAAACACTTTCTTTGAAATAATATACTTTACTATAAACAAGTTTGTTTGTTTGTTTAACAAACTACCTTTAAAGGAGATGGAGTAGGAACAGTTTGTGCAATTGCAGTGCATCGCCTTTAAGGAGCAGCAGTTCCTCATAAAATGGAGAGAAAGAAAACCCAGAGAAGAAAAGAAAGTGACTTTGCTTTTTTTGGTATCATTACATGTGATCATATAGTTGAAGCTTTCTTACAATTTCTTGCTTTTTCCTGAAACTGTTTACTCCTCTTTCTTTTTGCAAAATGAGAAAGAAAAACCTAAGGGTTTGTGCTGTAGTACATGCATGACTCATGCTTCTTTTGGAGAGAAGGAACTTGCTGTACACTGGTATGTATTCAGAAGTAGACAACCTATGAGGCTCAGAGAATTGATGTGTTTTTTTTTTCTTCTGTCAGGCCATATTCATGCACCCTTCCTGTCTACGGAAATGGGTATAAACTACTTTCTCTGTCCTTCTCCTTTTTAAAAAATATTTTATTTTATTTTATTTTATTTTATTTTATTTTATTTTATTTTATTTTATTTTATTTTATTTTATTTTATTTTATTTTATTTTA
>VXAB01007343.1:0-161334 GCA_013399175.1 Odontophorus gujanensis | reverse complement strand
ATCTATGAATCTATGAATCTATGAATCTATGAATCTATGAATCTATGAATCTATGAATCTAGAGTCCAGGGGAGGGCCACAGAGATGACTGGGGGCCTGGAGCACCTCCTTTAAGAGGAAAGACCAAGACACCTGGGACTGTTCAGCCTGAAGAAGAGGACTGAAAGGCAATCTTATCGATCTTATTATGCTTACAGACACCTAAAGAGTGTGTGTTGAGGATGGAGTCAGACTCTTCTGGTGGCACATAGCAACAGGACAAGGGGCAGCGGGCACAAACTGGAACACAGGAAGTGCCATCTGAATATGAGAAAAAACCTGATTACTGCGATGGTGACAGAGCACTGAACAGGCTGCTCAGAGAAGCTGTGGAGTCTCCTTCTCTGGAGATACTCAAAACCAACCTAGACACCTTCCTTTGTAAGCTGCAATAGGGAAACTGCTTTAGAAGTGGGCTGGACTAGGTGATCTCCAGAGGTCTCTTCCAACTACAGTTCTGTACTTTGCTATAATTAGGCTAGGTTCAGTGAGGGGGTTCATTTTTGGTTCCCAGTTCTTTCCATCAAGAGTAATGCATAAATAGTATTTGATGGCTAATCTTTCTATCAGGAATGCCAAGCAAGCTGATATACCTTTGCTACCCTTTTCGGATAGTTGGTCTATTCCCATATCCTATTTTTCTTCCGCACCTTGTCTATCTTTTGTATCTTGTGCCTAAGCAGTTTTGTTTCCTTGTGCCCAGACTATCATTCACACTTGTATGGAGGACAAGATGTACGAGGAGTGGCCAAGGTCTGCAACTCAGAGAGGAGTTCATGCACACAGTATGCTCACAAGGGGCATAGTCACAGACCACAAACTATGCAAAAGGCTGCTTATCATAGTTTGCCCAAAAACAAGGATAAGAGAAAGATGTATTCTTCCTGTTGTCATACATAAAGAGAGAGCTCTTCCTTCATCACTGTTCAGCATGTTCAGCTGATGATTCAGGCCCCATTTCAGGAATGCGATATTCTGTATGATGCAAACATTGGAATGTTATTTAAGTAGCACTGGCTGACAATCTCTGTAGTTGATTATATGACTATAAAAGGTTTCTTAATATTTCCATAACAATTCCTCAACTATCTACAGCTTAATATTTCAAAGGACATTATGAATCGTATTACTTGGTTTTGGTGTTCCATTTGTATTTTCTGTTTTAAGTGAACACTTATTTTGTTAAAATTCTTGTGCTTTGCTTTAGAACAGTAATAATGTACAAGTCACTGTTTCATCAAATACTACAGCATTCCATTAAAAATTATCATAAAAGGATACAGGTCCCAGCCAAGGGTTAGCATATATAAATGAAGTGGCATTTTAAAAACAGAAATTACAAAAATTACAAAATATGGAAGAAGAACTAACCTGCAGAGTTCCTAAAATAGTCCTCTTTAATGATTTTTATATCTTTAAATTTTTAATTTGTGAGACAGTATCTGTCCATTGTAAACCTTAAAGTTAACCTGTTCTTTTTAACATGCAAATATCTGACAGCATTTTATTCTGAGTTCTGCTTTAACTACAAGCCAAAAAGTCTCTCATCTCCCACATGTCCCAGTCCTGAAGTTGAATACTAGAANTCACTAGTAATCTGGGAGAAGAGAACTGAGGAGCCCCGAATTGGACACAGTACTGCAAATGTGGTCTCACTGGGGCAGAGCAGAGGGGGATGATCACCTCTGTTGTCCCGATGGTCATGCTGTAGATAATTGTTAGCTTGGGGAACAGATGGATTTGAATGCTTGCAGTTGAAACTAGTGGTTGTGTCTCCCTGGTGCAAAAAGTCGAGTGACCTTGTTTGTGCTGTGTAGTTGAGTTGATATGCAGCTGTTTCCATTGTAAACACTCATATAAAACTGGTTTCAGGGTATGCCTGTGCATATTACACTGTGATTAACATTGTATGAACACACATTTTAACCCCTCCTCCACTGGTGCCTAAATGCTTTCTGCTGGAAGTGGCAGAACAAACATATTGTACCTTTTTTTTCCCCTCTCTTCATTTTTGCCCTAGCAGAGAACAGGCTGGTAAGTAGGGAGGCATGAAGGCTGTGCTTCCAGCACAGAAGAAATAATCTGTAAGGAGAAGTAGCTAGTTGGTTCTGGTTGTTACTGAGCAATGGGAGTGCGCCCACCTGGCTGCTCAGAGTGCAGAGCTGCTGCTGTGGTGGTGTGATGTGGGGCCAGGACAGGTGACCTGTGTGGAACCATTAACCCTCCAGTTTATACTTCACAGTAAAATTAAGATTGTAAAACTACGACAGGAAGAGGCAAGCATATCTAAGTCTGAAATAATTTTAAAAGACTGTGATTTTTACATATTCTTGAATACAATCTGTGCAATATTACGTTGCTCTCTTTTTGGACAGCATAATCATCCCATTAGGTAAGAGAACAGATTTGTTTGAGTTCAGTGTTTCTGATTTTAGGATCTATTAGGCAGCAAAATGGTTTTAAGCATCAAATTCCAGTTGGAAATAGGATGGAGCTGCTGGGGATAGATGGCAGGGGTAGCTAAGAAGCTGAGGCTATGGAGAGTGGCTGTCGCATTAGGTGTAGTGGATGACGTGTGCCTTTCCCTTTTCTAAGACAGAAATGTTGCAGCACATGTTTTATGCAGCGTTTTCCCCTTTGCGCACATTTCCCATGAGGGAAGGAATGAAGGAATGAGAGAGGTAGCCGTGTGGGAGGAAATGGATGTATAGGCATTTTGCTTAATGAAGGAAGATGAAGCAATGAAATAAGCTTAATGGAGCTGTGTTCTCATGAATACCAAGAAAGAATGGAAAAAAGTTGAAGTGGGAAAAAAAAAAAAAAAAAGGAAGAGATAGAGACAGGAAAAACATCATAAAAATCTTTTAAAATCATTTTATGTGAATGGAGGTGTCAGAAAAAATTAAGTCAAGTTAGACTCATAAAGTGATGGTATAAAGACAGTATAACTGATGTCTCTTCCCTCATCCCCTTCCAGTCTTCCACTGTGTTAAAATAATAAGTGATTTATGTCTTCGGCTCAAAAATGACTATTAATTTGCCTAGCTCAGTCACGTCTATGTTTGATCATGGCACGATCTTTATGGAGACAGCAGAGAAGAAACTACATACCAGAAAACAAGAGTTCAAGCATATCTGACAAGTATGCTTTGCAAGGGAAAAATGCATTCCTTGCTCTGACTGAAGAAATGCTGTTGGATGTGGACGTCACCGGGACAAACCTCTTTTGTCTCCTAGGTTCCTGTCTTCTGATCATCTCCCCTCCCTCCCACCATGATTATTTTTTGCAGATTTTATAAACTCTTGCTGGTTACTGTAAAATTATTGTTTATGTAGTAAAGAGGATGTATGGTGGAGCAAAGGGAAGATGATGAGGCCAAGTGGCAGTAAAGGCCTTCTGCTAGCCCTCCCACAGCCATGATGCACAGCCAGCTACTTGGAGCTTGGCAGGGAGATGTTCTCAAATATCTGCTGTCCAGGGACAGAATTCAGCTGTTGAAGTATCTGAGACCCAACTGGCTACTGACATATGTGAGGAACAATACCAGAGCAGAAAGAAAGAAATAACATCTAGAGCATACAGACACTTGCTTTAGATACAGAAAGGTAGCTCAACCTGAGCTTTCATCAGCCAATTGAAGGTTAAGTGTTTAAATTTAGGGTGGTTTCAGTAGCACTTGTTATTAGTGAAATTTTACAGAGGAAGAGAGTTTAGCTGCCACTGGGAATTTCTGAAATCTCCTCCTCGGGTTCTCTATAAAGTCAGAATTAATTAATTCAAGATAGAGTTAAGGTTATTGATTTTGATTCAAAATTAATAATTAGCCATTAAACATCCGTATAAAATGAAACATAAATATAAACGGTTATGGAAATCTTAAGTATAGACTTGCACAATTTTCGCATCACTCTTAAGAGTCCTGCTTTCACAAATCAAATGTTCATCTAGCTCTTTAGAAATAAGTTTTATGTTACAGATATCCTTGGTAATATTATGAACATCAACAAGTCATAACCAGAGATCCGAGTTTTGTACATTTGAGTCCTGCCTTTTGTTTTGAAGCTTAAATAAAAGTTACCTTTGAAAATTGCATAACAATTTTAAACTGTGTGCTTACCAAAAATTATGACTGAAATAAGATCAGGTTTTCCAGCAAATGACCCTGAGGAATTTTACTGGAATAAGTTCACTGCTCTTGAGTTGTTGAGAAACAGTGCATGAAGCGTGCACATTTTTTTGCACAGATGAGAAAGTAATAAACATTTGCCACCAATGTTATGCTTTTTGAAACTCGGTAGATGAGGAGTTATGACCTTCTAACCATTCAGTAACCAAATCCCTGTGATTCTTGAAGAAGAAAAAGTCAAAATCTTTCTCAGATACCCCAAAACAAAAAGTGATTGGAAATATTTGTAGGAAAGGGAAGACTGGTAGAAAGCTTTCTCTTTAGATACTTGCATTTTATTGACAGTATTTATACCAAAATTAATTTACATTTGGCATCTGCAACATGATCTTCTTTCTCCCCGTAGCATACTGTTCACTTTTCCTTTTTTCCTACATCCCTCTCCTGCTGCTGCATCCTTTACTAGATGTTGATAACTCTCATCTGCTGTCTTTCTCTGACTCACCCATTTGCCCCAGTGACTCAACCCCACCTCCACGTCTTTTTTATGCTTGCTCCTTCAGGCTGCCTGTAGGTTACCCACCTGAAAGATGCTCCTTTACATCTCACTTCTTTTCCTTACTAATACAAACTTGCCCTGTTATCTTAAAAAATAAGTGGCACTCTTTATTCTCTTGCTATTGCAGCTGCTGCCCACCTCCCTTTTTGTTTGCATGTCAAATTCACTGATTCAGCTACCAGGAGTTACTTTTCTTCAGTTCTGCCTGGATTTCTTCCAGACTGGCTCTCATCCCTGCCACTGCATCTAAATGCTCTCAACCAGCATCCCGTGACTGCCAAATAGCATTGCACTATTAGAGAGAACTGGGAGAACTTCTTGTACTTGATCAATGTGCCTTGTTTCTGCTCCTTAAATCACATAAAATGGAAATCTTTCAGTGCCACTGAATACTTCATTTGGAGATGAAGGGAAGATACTCAATTTCCTAGGAAACAGATATGGGTACTTGTGACTGAAAGAAAGGTGCATGTGAAATATATACTCGTGCTAACATTTTTATGCTTATATTGATTTGAAGTATGCAAAAAAAATGATGAGAATATGTAACAGTTGGGGAGTGATTAGAAACCTAACATACACATCTCAGGTGCCTTTGAAGGTACAGTGTTTCTCCTCACTTATCTTTACCTATGTTTCACATAAGCCTGATGCTTAATACTGTGGACTATGCCCTGGCGTGGGAAAACAAGGAGGTATTTGTGTTTGCATTTTTTTCATTTGTTTGTTTGTTTTTGTTTTTCAAAACTGTGTGTGCCGTTCCACTTGGGCTTCTGTTTCTTGAGCATTCCATCTGAATGCGTTAACACTGGAGGAAGCTGTAGCTGTGCAGTATGCGTTTGTAAATGACCTGAACAGATAAACTTTTCAAGATTTACTGAGTTACTGGAGTAGTATAGTGTCTTATTTATCTAGCTATTTTAAAGTTTTCTTTAGATAAATAAGCTGAAGTGTCTCACCTGAAGAGATGTTGTAAGCAAGGGGGAATACCTGTCGTTAGTTCCTCATACCCATCAGTCATCACTGGCATCAGTAAGAAATTTAGGAAAGTAGAGACAAAAATATCTGTAAGGATTTGCAGGTTCATCTTATCCAGGTTAATTTAGTGACCTAAGCTGGAGTTAGTTAAAAGTACTTCAAGTACGATGGGAAGTTGAATATGAATGTCTTGAATATGAATTCCCACTAAATGGCTAGAAATAGCCACCGTGAAATCTTTTCAAAGTAGCCCTAAATCAAAGATTTTTCAGCCTTCATGCTAACTGGATTACAGACACAGGGAGTTGAAATGCAGCACAGTTTACATGATTGATGATAGTATTTTACTGTCAAAAAACCACACTCGTGTCTTCAACACTATTAAAGACAGAAAGCAGTCATTTTTGAATTTTGACAGTGGACGATGGTCTGTGTTTTCTGGAGAATGGTTCTCTGGTTCTTCAGTGATAGCAGTTGCTCAGCTGTAATGACAAGAGGCTCCACATGCCTAATTCTCCATAAACATTAACTGGCAAACAGTCATGTCTTTGGAAAGAAAACCGTTCTGGATGGGGCTCAGCTCATAATAATGATGGGATGCTGCTTTGTGCAGCAGAATGGTGTGCTTTCCCCTGGCCTCCTCCAGGCACTCCTCTCTCCTGCCCAGGTCCCACTGGGGACAGCTGGGCAGCGCCTGGTATGTGGCAATTCACCAAGCCTCTGAAGGAAGCTCTTGTATAGAGTGTGAGAGCTTGGAAGATCAGTGACTAAGTTGCGGCCTTACGGAAGAGTGAGCTGCAGATAAGGTGTGACGGAGATATGCTGACTTCTGTTATCGAAGAATTGATGCTTTGCAAGAAGGAGTGTTGCTGGATTTGTTGAATCAGCTGTGGTCACAGCCCAAGAGTGAGATTTTGGAAAGCCCTGTTTGGACCAGCTCAAGTAATTAATGCTCATTATCCAGGATGGGATCCAGAGTTGGGAAAGTTATGGAGTGTTATCTCTGTTGCCTAATGTCTACGGATGATAACTATTGGTGATGTGAGACCTCCAGAAAAAGTTCTGATTGCCTTCTAGGTAAGGCACTCAGCTCTTCAAACAGGCTTTTTGATATATGATACTCCTGAGTGTTAAATGCAGCTTCAACCTTGCAGCTCAAGGGCTTGCAAAATTTCTTAATCCAAATATACGGGGAGAGCTTTCAGCCTACTTTTTGAAGTATTTAAATGATCAGCATTGCCAGGAATATTGCATGTGATATTACAAGGGGGAATACTGAACATAACAAAAGCACTTGTGTGGGGACTGTTAAATCTGTACAGTGGCACTCATTTATGCTTAAGCGTCTAACAAATCTTTCATCTTGATTTGCCTTTCTTTTCCTTCTCATGTGTCATGGCTAAAGCATGGATCCTGTCCCTCACCACCGCCACACAGCCCAGACAGCAGTTGTCTAGTGTGCACATGAGAAGTCAGAGTGAAAAACCTTCCTCACTTCCTACTGCTTCGAAAGCATGCAGCTGAGATAGTATCCTGTTTATCCATCCATCTATTTATGTGTATGTGTAAAATTTATGCTGGAAGACATTCACTTCCTGAAAATTAATCTATTAACAAATCCAGATAGACAGCAATTGAAGGAGAGGAGCATCAACAGCTGTGCTTTTAAAGCTCACTGATAAACAAATCCACCTTCTGTCACCTTCTAACACAAGTTAGAGAAAAGTCACAACAGGTTTTTCACCCAATCCTGTCTGTGTTTGCTATGGAGAGTCTATGTTTGCAAAGTTAAATTCTTATGCATTGTCACAATATTCATTTTTCAAACATAATTATTATTACTTTGTCTCTACTGTGTATTCATGTGATTGATATGAGTGGTAATTTCTTCAGAATTAAAGTCAGACAGATTGTAACAGAGTGTAGGAGTTCTTAATTTGGGGAGCCTTCCTATTGTCCATGTATTGCTTTTTGCTGCCTGTCTGCAGAACTGGTGGGAGGCTGTGGGAAAGGCATTGCCCATTGTAGCAAGGCTCATCCTTACAGAGTTGTGGGTCAAAGCAAATTCAAGTCCATCTCATTTCTGAGGCTGAGCGGTTGGGTTGTTGGGAGTGCAAACTCCCCAGCAACAGTTGTCATCCTGGTCATCTTCCTGGGAAGGGAGATTGAGAGATATGGTGAGCAAAAACTTGTCTTCTCTTCACAGTATGTACAGGGAAGCACAGGGATGTACTGGTGGAAGATGTTTAGCCATGGAGATGTAGCACTGTGATCCTTGTTATCTTTCAGAATCTATTGGCCAGGTTATCGTATTTGCAAACTGCCAACAATTCTGGCAGTGTGACTGAAGTGATAGCATGGGTTTCCGTGGCTCTGATACCCGGAACATGCAGGGTGGTGGATGGCTTAGAAGGGCAGGTTTGGATGTTCTTCTGCTCTTCCTTTGAGTACTTTCAACAGACTGAGAAGCACAGAGGTTCTGGGCACATTCCAAACTTTCTGAAGTGGCTTTTTCCACTGTCAGGCGGGGTCTGACTTGGAGTCAGCTCCAATTTCCCGGGTCTCACCCTTCCTTTTCATGCAGACAGATGACCTGCCTTAAGAGATCAACCTTTCTTGGAAGGTGAAATTAATCACATCAATTAAATGCTGTGACCATAAATATTATCTGCCTGTGTACCTATGAACACATAATCTTGTGTTAGCATTCGCTGATGTGGTGGTTATTGATTGGTTAATTAGTATTTGCACAGTGCTTTGAAGATGACAGTGATATGTACATTTCTGCTATCATTATAGATTAGTATATTACACCAAGCCAGAAATATTGCTGAGATAATTTGTCTGTAGTCTGGTGAGAGAGATGTGTGTTTATTAGGAGAGCTCAATGAGGCATTGAGTGCATCTATTACAGTTCGAAAGGGGAAAAATGTGATAACTGTGGGAGTTTTAGTAGATGTGTTTTTCCCTGCAGTGAGCAGAAAAGAAGATATTAATTTTCTTGTCTTCCTCTGTTCGTGGGTTGTAATGTTGGCTAATTTTTCATTCTTCCCTTCTTCTCCAAAAGTCTCATCACTTTTGTTGCTTTTTGAGTGCTTAAGTTCCATCAGTTTAATTCATGAAAGAGGATAAAGGAAGATGTACTTTAAGTAGTTGGGGTCCATCCTTGTCCTTTCAGAAAAACAAGCAAACAAACAAACAACACCTTATCCATCTTTGCAACATATAATCAAGGGGAACTTGATCCATACCACTTTAGCATTCATCAGAGTTGGAGGTGCACAATTTTGGTCCTTGCTTTTTACATTTCTTATCTTTTCTTCCTAGTTCATTTAGGCTTCTTTACCATTATTTTTTTTTTCCTCTGGTGCCATGCTTAACTTGGTCTGAGTTCATGTTTTGCATAATTCGATATGAGAGAAAATGTGATCTGCTAATAACAGCAGGCATGGTTTTTCATTATGGTATATGCATATCCAGTAACTTGCAAAGAAACTCACTTGGGCCTAACACAATTCTTGTTGCACAGACATGAAATTTAAAAAGTTAGTCATGTGAAAAAGTCTGTGAAAATCTTAATCGCCCTCACCTTACCTATGGTTCTGATCAGAGGGATGCTGCACTTCTGTGGACTTTGGACTTATGGGCTTCCCAAAATGGCAAGGAAGGATTTGGGAGGGAAGCCTGTACAACTGGAGGAACTAGAAAGGTAACTGACCCTGTAGTCAGGGTCTGTAAATTGCTTTTTCCAAAGGAATGAGTTCAGTTTGGGTTCCTAGTGTTGCTTGGGGCTGCACTCTTTCTGAGCCCCAGGGGAGAGATTCATTCTTTAGAAACCCTCAGAATTTTTCCTCTCTCTTCAAGGACCTAGTCAGGATTCAAGTGGACTTTGTCCCTTGGAAATTTTCCACTTTTTGACATAGGATAACACTTCAGATTCATTTAAGTGAATGCCATTTCACTCAGGAGGTCATTTGTCGATTGACTGATCTTCTTGAAGTTCAGATTACCCAATGGACAGCTAATTTCTGGTAGGATCCGTTATTCCCATTCAGTAAAGAGGTGAAGACTCTCAGGGTGGCTGCATTCCACAAACAGCTCTGAATTGCTGGGAACTTGTGTGGAGCCAAACAAAATTCTGAACTCGGTTGTTTTTCAGAGAATGTTGTTTTGTGTTGGTTCCATGGTAGTATAAAAGCGATGGAAAAAAATACCTGAGCTGCTTCATGCTGTTCTTTCTTGACATACTGTGATATTTGAAACAGATTGATTTGGTTGATTTTAGCTGTCAGGAAGAGAAATTTCCCATGGATGCTTTAGACTTAAGAATACTTGTACTTTACTGGAATTTTTAGGCAACAATAATAAATAGTCTTTGCATGTGAACTTGTATCAAAAGAAACAGTTATTAATCCCTTAGGGGAAATCATAACTGTTTTGCTTTGTAGATGAATTTTATTTAATTTCGTATGGTCTCACATCGGTTTTCATCTGTTTTTTATAAGCTTTCCTTTCCCTGTTTTACTGTTTGCTTTGCATCAGTGTCCCTGTGCTTTCCCCAGAATTTCATCTGCCTCTTTCTTTTGTCTCCAGTGATATTCAGTACTGATATGTGATATCCAGGATATTCAGTGCTTCTCATTCCTCTAAGCCTTCCTTGATTAAATATGTGATAAAACTCCTCCACTTTCCTTCAGGTTCCAGGATGTGAGTGTGACGCCCTCTGAAATCTGCTGGAGGTTTCCCCTAATTCTTTCTAGTTCATTCTTTCCCTGTTTTCTTCTCCAGTCTGCCCCTTTCAGTCTCTTAGAAGATTTTTTTTCCAGTTAACAATCTCCTGAAGAAGCCAATTGGCTGTGGCTAAAGAAAATAAAGTCTTTTCAGGCGCTGCTTATCTATGCTGCGATTTCCAACCATGTCCTCTGCCAAATAAATGTGTATTTATATGTTACCATTTTATGCAGCAGCAAGTCTGTAGCTCTAGGATGAAGAAGGAGCTCAGCAAGATGCAGGTGATTTCCTTAATTTTCTCAAGTGGTCTGCTTCATGCAAATCTTTCATGTCTGTGTGCTGTTTGAGAGGCTGTGTGGCAAAGGTAGTTGTGAGGCAATGGGGTGTAAATTGGGGTGTGTAATTTTCTGTCTGAGAAAGGAACGTGAAGCTAGTAGGTAAGTTTGCTCAGTGGTGAGCTCATATGTTGTTTTACCTTTGCTACAAAGCAAGAAGCAGGGGAATCATTCTGCATCAGGTGGGAGCCTGCAAACTGGCAAATTCTGTTTTCAAAATTAAAAATTGAAATACTTGTGGGATGAATTTAGGAAAAAGTGCCATTAGAATAGCGGGCTACATTTGTATAGAAGTTTATCCTTTAGGTTCACTTGCGTACAGGCAGAGGACCATTGCCTCAGTCTTCTTCCTCGTCTCATTTAGATGAGGTTGTTTGGTATCTCCTTTTTTTTTTAGTTCTGGTTCCTGATTTTCATTTCCCTAAAAGTCTAACTTCGCTTCGTAGATGCAAATGAGAGCAATTGGCCTGATCTGAGTTAGAAAATTGTTTAGCCTTTTGTTTTAGAACAAATTAGGCTTAGCATTCTCCACCTTAATCCATTGTGCTTCTGTCTACTTCTGGTTAGAGGTTAGTAACTTTTTTTGATCAGTATTCTAACTTCTGTCAGGTTAACTCTGTATATTTGTCCCTCTCTTGTCTCCTCGTATTTTTACTTTCTTTCTTTTTCACTGCTCTACTCAGTTTCATGAACTTGATGAAACTGAGTTTGATGTCCATTAAACAGGCTTCCCCTGGGACCTTCCCTAGCAGAGGGAAGGCTCCAGCGCTGCTCCCCTCCTCAAGAGACTCAGTGAGATGCTGGCATCATTGTTCTTCTTGCAGGACTTCTGCTGGCATCTCAGGATAGCATTGTGCCAGGCTACACAGAAAGTGCCTTTGGACAATGCACAGAGAAAGCCTGGGTAATCTCCTGTGGGAGATTTGGGTTTCTTCATATCTGCTGCATTTTTGCTCATATGCACAGGGTGTCCCATGTTTCGCGTATGGACATTCATTTCTGTAAGCTTTTCCTTGAGAGCACAGGGGCAGAGACAGAACCAGTATAAGCTGTGTGGAGCTTTGAACTCTGATGTCTGCAGCATGTTACATAGTGAGGCACTTCGTGTGCTGGGGTTGCAGATGGAAAGAAGGGCATGATGCCCAGGGCTGCAGTACCTACTTTCCACTTCTCAGCGTTTCCTGTTTGTGGGACTCTGAGATAAGCTATGTGTAGTTTCCTAGAGCTCACTTGGACACTAAGGAGTTACCTAGTAACAGAGCAACAAGTCCAGCATCAGTTAAATTCCTTGAAAGTAACAGTGTTGACTATAAAGTTATTTTGAAATGTTCAGTACCATTTACTCTTTTTCTACCACAAGCATCTGTGAAGAAGGAAATTTTCACTTGCATAAACTCTTGAGTGTTTGGGCAGCATAATATAAAGGTTGGGCTTGGGTTTAATTAGAAAAGAAAAAAAAAAAAAGGCTGGATTATAGTAAACTGAAAAGTTTTTTGTTTTGTTTTGTTTTGTTTTTCTTTCTAGTTGATAATTATTATCGATTTATTATTTTTTTTTAATGAAAAGACAAGTGAGTTTGTTGGAGCTGTCACCTTCTGTCAGCTTCGGGAGATGCTGCCTTGGTCACTAAAGTGATAAAAGCTAGCATTTTTTAGATCTAGCATCACACATAAAGCACAGGAGAACAGAAAAACGATACCTTGAAAAGAGATTTTATCAGGGGTAAAACAGAGAAGTGCCAGAGTCCAATCCCTGTGCCCAGAGCCAAGCGGTGTGAGCAGTTCAGGTTGATCTGAACAGCAAGCACCTTCTGCTGCAGGATTGGCCACAGACACAGCCAGTTCAGGTGGGCCCTTCAGGGGCGGCTGTCAGTGATGATGCTCAATGTACTTGTAGCAAATAGGATCTCTCCTACCTTTTACCTTTAGATGGCCATCAAGGATATTGGTACAGGCTGGGATCTGGCACTGTGTATTTAATGCAGGTAGATCTTACAGTGGAAGCCTGTCACATTTAATTTAAGATTATTGCAGCTACTAATACTCCACGTGAGTTTGCCTCTTTACAGGAATACAAACATTTAATGCCCTTTTCTGACATGGAGTGAGGAAAGCTGGTGATGTTAGTTCAATATTTTTTTATTCATCTCTCAGTGTCAGGAAAAATGGATCCGTTCTGATCTCATGTGTAAGGGGAGGAATAAAGTACGATCTTGTGCTCCCTGATTGTTTGTAAAAGTAGAATTAGAGACAGTCCATGGAGATTTCATTCTGCACTTTGTCTTTACTAAAAGCCTGCACACTTTGTGACAGTATCTTGTTCTCACTGTCTGATTTGAGATTCACTGGTGAGTCAGTCATTGTGCTAAGTCTATTATATAAGTCTAAGTACTATTCTAAGTACTGCTTTTATTTATTTATTTGGGTCAATTGAAGTTCTAAACGGTGATGGACCATACATTCACAAACCTCACACTAACAGTTCTCAAGGGTAGCACCTTATTCTGCTCAACCACTGTGCCACCTTCAGTATGAGGTGTAACACCTCCAGCTCATCTTTTAAACTCTTAAGTGTAGCAAAGCACAACCGTATTTTTTTTTCCAAGTGTTTTTATTTTCTACTAGTTACACACTTCTGTTTTTTCCAGTTGAAGTGCTCACTAACAAGCAGGGTTAATGGAGGCATGCACTGCTGACTACAGGAGATCGATTTTTGAAAGCAAGTGAAAATGCCTAAAATACTTCTGCTTTCTTTTTTTTTTCCTTTTTCTATTTTTTCTGTTCTATTTAACCCAGGAAAAAAAAAAAGTAAAGAAAAGAATGAAATTAAAACCAGCCTTAAAAAGAGTTCTCATGCAGTGGTGATAGGGCTTGTGTTTTGTCTCTTTTCCAGTGATGATAAGAAATGAGTTCTCAGATAGAGAAAGAATGAGATTTGCTTTTTTTTCCCAAGAAAAAGAATTAGTGAGTCTTTAATGGGGACAGAAGCAGAAAGCTAAAAATTCTGGAAGCTTCATGTTCTGTTAGAAGAAGGTGTTATAATCTTGCTGCCTTCTGAAACATGTAGTAAGCATATATCATATTACATGTTTGGTTTCTTTAAACATAAAGGCCATATTATTAATGCTATCTGTTGCAAAGGCCGTGATGCTAGTATGTTTTTATTTTCCTGCAGGAAACAAGGTCATGCAAAGTTGAGCCTTCCCTTCGTGCAGCATTGCACAGTTGATTAAATAGATTTCTTCTTCTGAAATTCTATCTAACTTTGTGAAGTTACAACAGGACAGATTCAAAACTGTATTGATATGACAGATCTTCATTAACAGATCTGATCTGACAGTCATCTGCCTTTTTTAATTACAAAGATGTTTAAAAATTTCACTTTCTGGTCCAGTCTGACCGAAGCTAAATTGATGCAGATCAATTCTGACACATCAAGGGTGTGACTGCATGAAGAGATGCATTGATTTAATTGACCCATACTGTCTGTAATGACTTAGGCTGGGGGGAGAACCAAAGCTTTCTTTCTGTTTTCCTTTGCTTTGTTGTCTGGCTGCCTGGCACCAGAGATGTGCCTGACAGGTGGTACTTTGTGTATGGGGGACTCCCCAGCAGTGGGTTGAGATTTGCAGGATGCTGAGGCTTTTGGGGCAGGTTTTATTATTCACCCACCTGTAGTTTTGAGCTGGCACTGTCAGACTTGGTAAACGCTGAATGGTAGAAGTTGACATAGCCTGGGAATTTACATCAGCTGGTGCTGGACCTGTGTTTAAATGGATACTGTGGTGGCACCCAGAGACTCTCAAGAATGGCCTCTGTTGTGCTGTCCAGGTCATACAGTAAGAGCCCTTGGATCAAAGTTTGTCTTTTCTGCCATTTGATGGTCTGAATCTTTTCAAAACGCAAAAGAACAATTCTGTATTCTCCAAAATTCAGAGCATCTTCTTCTTCTTTTATATTCTCTCCTTCCCCAAGTGGAATGATAGTCGAATAGCAGCGTGAGGGAAGAAATATGCATAATACTTATCAGTGTGGGACATTTATAGGCATAGTATCTCTACACCACAGTACAGTGCATTTCTGTTCACGTAGAGTATTGTCTTGTGGGTTGTCTTCCCTTGTGCCTCTTTCCAGATATGGGGCATGCAGGGAAGAGTTTGTTTTGCTTTCTGTCCCCATGGCAGTATTTGGGTATTTCTTTTCTCAGTTGCTGTGTTGCAGCACTTCTAAATGCTTGGCTTTGGGGTAACAAATGCAATTGCTACTGCAGGAATAATACACCTCTCCTTGTATAGTCATGGGAAATCAATATCTGTGTCAGTCTGTTAGTGATGGAGATTTGAGGACTGGGGGTAACTTGAAAAGCTGAAGAAAATTGAAATGTGATACCTGGGGCATCCTGTGATGCCTGTTCAAAGGTGTTAGTACCTTCCAAAGGGAAGAATATGAGAAAATGGCAGTACACTGGTATGTCACCATAGGCATATTTCCATGTTGAAGAACAGATTGCAAATCCCAGCATCGTGTTGATTGTGCTGTTATACTGTGAGTCAGTCCTAATACCTGTGATAGGATGATTTTCTAGAGGTTTCCCATATCCTTTGCATACAGAACAGCATGCAACTGTACAAGAAGGCAGAAAAATTCAGGTAAAATCATTTAATAAAAATGTGCTCATCAGTTGGGCCAAAACACACATCTTGATTCATTTATAGCAAATCACAGATATGGATCATGAAAACACAGGGTCTATTGAGACATCTTTTAGGTAAGTCAAGAGTCTGGAAGCCCTGATGTCTAATGTTACCTCTATGGAGATGCTGACTCCAAATCACAAATTTGGAGAAGTCTTGAACTTGCTAAGTGAAACTGAAGTAATTTTCAGACTGAGGCATTTTGGCAAGCATTTTTTACCATCTTTTTCCCCAGCCCAAAATCTTCTGCTCTACCACATTCTGAAGTTTTGCTGTGGACCTGATATGGTCTGAAACAAAACGCTGCGATTTCTTGAGTATGAAAATCTCTGTGTTTCCAGTTCTATTCCAACTGCTATGCTGCAGTTGGCAAGGTTAAAACTTAAAGCCATCTGGTCTTAGAGGAATGGTAAATATTTTTGTGCTAACTAAAAAGCTACTGCGGGAAAAAAGATATAATAGTTTCCAAACTCTGTGATTCTCTTTAAGTAATGATCAAATTTTCTTTTACGCAGATATTCTTTTCCAAATATTAAATACTTCTGAACTTTCTGGTTAAGTATGGGCAAAAAGTTCATCCTAAAACTGGGCAAGGTTTTTGTTTTCTGTTTTTCTTCCTTTCATTTAAAGAATATCTTGGGGTTTTATGACTCTGAAGTTGCTAGAATACAAATGTATGAGCACCTGCCATCTTTATGCACGTTCCTTTATCATGCAGTATAACAAAGCTAGTATTTAATTTACTTCATGAATGTCCAGGTTCAAAACAACTTTCTAGATTGATAGAAGAGAAATAATACCTGAAAGTATTCCTTATAGTTGATTGGATTTTATCTGTTGACATCCCTGTGGAATGAATCCTCTCTATCCAAAAGCACAGTGGGCCAGATATTCTCTGTCATGCTCTGGTATTACATCACTGGAAGCTGGCTGAAACTGGTGCAACTCAGGAAGGAATCAGTTTCTTCCCACTACCAGGTATGTTAAAGGAATTGAGTATGTCAGAAAGATCAAAACATTTTACTTCAGCTGAAGTTGATGAAAGCAGGAGGTGTTAGATAGGAGGGGGAAGGGCTAGCTAGAAAAAAGACAATTGGAATATATATATTTTTTGTTTACATCTGTGGTGTGAAGTAAAATTACTCTGAAGTAACATAACACTTGGCCTGGATGTTGCTGACAATTTTTGAGTTTTTGTAATGAATATAGTGGTGGCAGATTTGTCTTGCTCAGTTGCTGGTAAGCCATTATGGGTAGAATATTTTGAGGATGAGCTTTCTCTTCTAGAAGTTAAACATGTGAAGCAATTGTCTGATACCTCCCTGTAGTCAATATAAGGAAACAGCACCTCTTTAGGTCAAAGCATTCCCCTCCAGGATACTGGAGTGGGTGGAATGGGTTGCTGAATAGCTGAGGCTTGGCTGTACAAAACCCAGTCTACAGCTGTGATTCAACAAAATACTTGCACACAATAGATAGCAGTACATCTTAAATTAAGCATGTACTTCAGTGTTTTGCTGAGTGGCAGATTTGCCTTTTACTTGAACTCGTTAGGAGCTTATTTCTACATGAAGGACTAGCAGTCAAAACAGTGTTGCTATCTCTGCTTCATTCCTATGTGAAGATTAAATAGTAAGATTGGAGGATTTTGGAAAAGTAATCCAGCCCTTTGGCCAGGAGAGGCTGCCAACTCCATCCAGCATATCACTCCATGGCACATCAAATAATATTTCAGGTCTAAGGAGGTTGAATGTTCATATATTATACTAATCTTTTCCTTCACTATCCACGAAAGCAGAATAATCTTCTGAAAGTGGTGACTGCACAGAGTTGTCAAATCTCACGTGCCAGCTCTGAGACTGAGAGGAGTGACCCTTTCCTAACTGTCCTCTGCGCATCGCTGTTGTATTCATGCAGCCCTGCATTGGGACTTTACTCCTGCTGATCACCACAGATCCTTCCCCAGCCGATGGCACTGCCTCATAGATCAGACAAGGAATTCTTGAGGGGACCTGAGTAATAAAATTAAACTTTGTGGGTGTATTCAGTATACAGGCCAGCTGGGCATTCATTCTGTCATTTCTAGTTTTCACTTCATAGTCCTTGTGTTGATGTTGATGCTTCATTGCAAAGTGAAAAGAGTATTCACTGTCAAGTTTAGCAAAGCTGAGTACTGAAGTTACTATTACAGTTGCAACATGACTGCAGTACTTACTAGCATAGCAAACAGTGCTACTAGGAAGCAAGCAGTCAGTAGTCTGCCCTCCATCTTTCTATAATTGTAGTATCTGAAGTAAAAGGAGAAAGTATTTCTTTGGGTTATCTTTATAGCAGTAAAGAACAATGCTCACCTTTTAGCATCTGAAACTCAAAATATCTGTAGATGTCAAGGACTAGTCTTCTGATGTCTATTTGGGAAGTCTGATCAGTCACTGTTAAGTATTTGGTGGCAACAGCAAATCAGTGATAAAATTCCTTCGGATTTTGGAATTTATCTTGAGACTTTGCAAAACTTTGAACTCTTTTGATTAGCCTCCATTGTTTCTGCAGCTTCTGAGAGCAGTTCCCTTTAACTTCGAAGCCCTGTTCATAACTACAAAGAGCAAAAGGTCCAAATGTTATTTAAAAGTAATGTAGCAAGACTTGCCAACAACACAGCTTAAGTAGAATCTGAGAGGAATGTGGGAGCAGTCATAGCCTTAAAAAAACAACAGTTGGTTTTAGCAACTGGAGAATCTGCAAAAACATTTGAGAGCCGAAATGATCCCTCCTTGATGTGTTGAGTTTTTTGCTCTGCGTTTTGTGTTTGTGTTTTGTTTTGTTTTTTAAAGAAACGCTCACAGGAGATTTTCAAGAAAAAAATAGATAAAAATATTTACTTAAGAAATTCCTTGAAGACCACTCCCTCACTGGAGTTATCATTTTCTTTTCTGCTTTTTCTGGCAGTTTTATCTACTGTAAGGAAATTTTTGTTCACAGAACATATACCAAATTTATAATTCACGTATCGGTTATGATTACAATGGTGTGGTGGATTTATCTTGCTAAAAGTATTATCTGGGGTGAATTTTCTAAAAATGTGCCTGTCGTAGTTAAAGAGGTCATGCTTTCAAAGTGTTGCCATGAGCAGAGTTACGATCTTGGAGGAGCTGATATTTCTACTGCAAGAACCTACCAAGTTCTCAATGCATTAAGATCCAGTTGGTTTTCAGTGACAAGATTTCTCAGGTTCCAAACTCAGTATTGGAGGAGGAGGATTACTGTCTGTTTGCACACAGTTTTAAACAATAGCAAAACTGCCACCTTTGACTTACCCAAAGAGTGAGCACCCAGATCTCTACCAAGGGAACCTCTTATCTCTCCTCAGTAAAAAGAAGAATGAGCAGGTGAATTCCTACTCAGTGAGTGACATTCAGAAAGGTTTTTAATTGCGCAACACTTCATGATTTAATGCCTTTAAAAATCAGGCTCTGAGGTCTTCTATCATTCTTGTCATCGCAGTTAGGAGTTCAAAAATATGCTGTTTTGGCTTACAGTAAGCCAATATAGACCATGTCCGATGCTCATAACACTATGTCAGGCCGTGAAAAAAAAAAATGAAGATAACTGTAAGATTTGATAATATTTTGAGATAACAAAATTGTATGGGCTAAAATAAATATTCCGATATATAAAGCTTTTTTACTTCTGAAGTATTTAGCTATGTATTTTACCAGACAGACAAGATGTTCCTGCTGTCCTGATGTGATACGGACATGTACTAACTCCTTCTACCTTGTCATCCACTCTGTCCTGATTTCACTGACAAAGAAATTGAAGTCTGTGTGCTAGAAGGGGACAGTGCCCTTCAACCAGATCTGCAGTACAGAGCAGGGGACTAGGGTGTAGGGAAGCCATGTAGTGTATTCCTGCTGTGTAGGATATGTTTTCCCATGTCCACAAGCTACTCCAAAGATATCCTTCCTTTCATTACAGGCAGCTGGTATGTTTTGCAGCATGACCTTCAAAGTGTATGTCTTCCCATCATGTGAAAGAACCTTGTTACTGTCATGTGGCCTGATGCATGAATACTGTGCTTTTAGGAGCTGAAGTGGGTTAAACATATCCTTAGGGCCATAGAGCCTCTATTTGCTAGTATTTGCACACATACATTAGGGCCATATAGAAGTCCAGTCTGAGGACTTCTGTTCACACATACCACTTGTGTTAAAATGTTAAAAACTGACCTGTGTGTTGTGGCTGAATGGAAGAAGGTGTGTAGCTAAGGATAGTTTTTCGTATTACAGAAAAAAATGTGTGATAACAGTGTAATTCCACTGAAAGATTTTGTAGGACTTGCAAACACACACATATATATATGTATATAAATTATTATTAAAAATTATATATATATATGTATGTATGCTGAGCTGAAAAATCTGATTTAAAATGTTTGACAAGGAGAGAGCACTGCTACCATGCTCTTGCAGAGCTAACAACTGCCAGTGGAATTTGTTGAAAGCTGAGTATACAAGTGTGGCCATAGAAATGATATCCTGTGTATTTTGAGAGATTTATTTCTTTGGCTGTCATCAAGCAGCGCACATAATCTTACATATAACTGCGTAGACATCCAGTCCCCTGAACTCTGGTGTGGGTTGGAAAGCAGGTGAAGGAAGTACTTACCACATTTTTAAGTAATTATGATTAACTTCAGCTTTCTTTGTTAACACAAGGTTGCTCTTCTGGAAATTTTTTGCATAGCTTGGGCAGCAAAAATAAAGCACAAAATGTAATATTACCTTTTTTGTACAAGTGTGAAGAACTGACATGATCAGTCATGCACAAGAACATTTTCTTTTCCATTTGGAGTCCCAAGGTCAAGGAGTAACACAGGTCTAACACAACCCTGGAAGCAAAAGGAAAGTGAAGGAGATTTTTTCTCTCTCCTTGCTTTAGTCCTGACAGTACAGCTTCATGTCTTTTCTTATTTATGGCATATTGCAGTGCATGAGTCATGTTCTTTGAAATGTGTAAATGTCATGACTGCAGGTGTGCCTTCCTTTCCTGCACTGAGAAATTAAAGCATGTCAGGGAGCATCTTCAGGTGCCAGATAAGGACTCTGGGCATATGGTTTTCTCCATCCTGAAATGAAATTAAATCTCAGTCTGATCAGGAGTGCCCTGGTACTGGGGAACATGTGCCCACTAGTAACCATCATCTCAGGAGCGTCTGAGGGCTGCTGAAGTTCAGCAGATCAGCTGGGCTAAGGTAGCTAACCACACATCGCTCTTCAAGTGGTAGGATGCTTTATAAACACACTAATAAAAACGTCCATCACAATCACAAGCTAGGAGGTTTAGTCACCAACTGAGGTGAATCCTCAGCTGCCAAGCTCAGGCAGGATAGGACCCTTGGGCAGACCCTGCAGCAGTGACCCTTGGTGAAGCTGGGCCCAGGCTACATCCCTCAAGTGTAAGAACACACAGCAGGTGCATGCCACTTTCTGACTCTTTTTTTGTAAAATATGATCATCCCTCACTTGTGTACACAGTACCACACATATGGGAACAGCAGGGATATTCATTGTCAGAGGGGTGCTGGCAAGGTGAAGTTAGCTGCGAGCCTCTTGGAAAACCACCTGCCTTTTAGAAGTCTGGAGAGCTTTATCCTGCATTACTCTGTATGCTCAGGTCTGATTACCACCTTTCTAGGGAAACTTGTTAAAGATGTAGCAGGTTAAAACAGGTCATAACTTCTTATATCGTCTTTCAGTAGGTCTTATTATTTCATTTAGTTAGTTTAATTTGCTAATGTGTAAACACTGTGCATTGGGAACTTTGTGGGCTGTCCCCAAGCTCACGAAGGGTCATAGCATAATGCAGCCTGGGTGTGAACAGGGTGAAGTTACAAGATCTCTGTCCTTATTTTATCCTCCTTTCCTACTTTTCAACCTATAACAATGATGTAGTGTCATAGATGATCTTGTAGGTCCTTTCCAACCTAATGTATCTATGAATCTATGAATCATTCCCTTAATACTGTTTTGATAATGCAGTGTTCTAAATATGTGGGATTTTTTGTTTAAACCACTGCTGCACTGCAAACACACAGATAGAACATACTTGTTTCAAAATTTTATGTTGCTGTCCGCACTGGCAAAAGTTCCTAAGCAGGCAGATGTAGCTTCTTCAGAGCCTCTCTGTATTTGTGTGTCACAGTGGTTGCTGATGGGTTGTTTCACTGGGACACAGTGTCCAGGATTTAGAGAACAGATCTAGATCCAGCACAGTATAAATCCACATGATAGCTTAGATGAATGTTTTTTGGCTTGTGGAGTTTGAAAATCTATGGTGGCTGTCCAAAGGACCAATAAATTATCTGTTCTTGAATTTAGGTTATAATAAAATGTTATTGGCCAGGTAGATGTCTGCTTTCTGGAGTTTGTCTTTTGTACATAAGATATGTAGTGATAAAGAATGGAGGGACTGCAGTGCAACTGAAGGTGAAGGAGCAGACCCTGGCTGTGTTTATATGGGGACAAATACTGAGTGATTTAACAGCCTTATTGAATTCAATCTGGAATGAGCAAATCAGAGTGAGGTCAAATTTGGTGGTAGGTCAGTAGGAAACAACCACTTTGTGTTATTTTTTTGCACTCAAAATGTGGGTCCTAAATAATGAAACAAGGTGCTTAAATAAAAGCCTGTCGTAACATTCTGATCAGTAATGGTTTCTTCAACATCAGCGTACTGCAAGCTGACCTTTCAAGCATCTCGCTATAAAAAAATTACTGTTTCAGTGTTTACTTCATGCGTAGTTTTGTTGATTTTATGCCAGCATAATGTAAGCCTAAGCAGCTGTAGGTACACAGATCAGAGGCTACTGAAGACTTTTTGTGCTGCTTGTGTTAGTAAGGGCAGAGAATACATTGGTTTTTTTCTATTTGGAGGAGTTACAGTTGTTTGCTGTTCATGTCTTTTGGGGTTGAAGGGGGAGCAGTTACCAAAATGCAGCAGGACTAGAGAAAAGCACTGGAGAAAAACAGGACGATATATGATGTTAGTGAGCATAGTTAGAAATCTGAAACTGATGGCAGCTGGGGTGGACATTGTTCCCACCCAACTTTTCACAGAATCACAGGTGTTGGAAGGCACCTCTGGAGATCATCTACTCTCACCCCCAGCTAAAGCAGGCCTCCACAGTAGGTTGCACAGGAATGTCTCCAGGGGGTGTCTGAGTATCCGCAAAAAGTGAGTCTCCACAACCTATCTGGTGCTCTGTTGCTGGCAGAGTAAATAAATTTTTCTTCATGTTTGTATGGAACTTCCTGTGTTCCAGTTAGTGCCCGTTGCTCCTTGCCCCATCACTGGGCACCGCTGAAAAGGGCCTGGTCCCATCTACTTGTGTCCTGCCCTGTAGATGTTTATAAGCATTGATAAGATACCATCTTGGTCTTCTCTTCTCCAGCAGTCCAAGTTGTCTCAGTCTTTCCTCATAAGGAGATGCTCCAGGCCCCCAGTCATCTCTGTGGCCCTCCACTGGGCCCTCTCCAGAAGTTCCCTGTCTTTCTTGAACTGAGGATCCCAGGACTGGACACGGTACTGCAGATGTGGCCTCATCAGGGCAGAGCAGAGGGGGAGGATCACCTCCCTTGCCCTGCTGGCCACACTGTTTAATGCACCCTAGGATACCATCGGCCTTCTTGGGCACCAGGGCACACTGCTGGCTCGTGGTCACCCTGTTGTCCACCAGCACCCAAGTCCTTTCCAGCAGGTCAGCTCCTAACCTGTACTGATGTGTGTGGTTAGTCCTCCTCAGGTGTAGGACTCAGCACTTGTCCTCACTGAACCTCGTTAGTTCCTCTCTGCCCAACTCCCCAGCTTTTCCAGCTTGTTGCTGAATAGCAGCATACCTTCTCGTGTGTCAGTCACTCCTCCCAGCTTCATATCATCAGCAAATTTACTGAGAGTTCATTCTATCCCCTTATCCAGGACATGATGAAGATGTTGAACAAGACTGGCGCACGAGCCACAGGTCTCCAACCAGACTCTTCACCACTGATCACAACCCTCTGAGTTCTGCCAGTCAGCCAGTTCTTGATCCCCCTCACTGTTGACTTGTCTGTCCCACACTTCCTAAGCCTACCTATGAGGATGTTATGGGAGAAAATGTCAAAAGCCTTGCTGGTGTCAGGGTACACAACATTCACTGCTCTGTCCCCATCTACCTAGACAGTCATGACATCACAGGAGGCTACCAGATTGGTCAAGCATGATTTCCCCATGATGAATCCATGCTGACCACTTCTGATAACCTCCTTTTCTTCCACTTACTTTCACTTTGTTTCCCCTAGGCACACTCCTAGTCCTTATGATGGAGAGCATCAATGAGGGAAATGAAAAATGTGAGGCTTGTTCAGAGTCAAACCAAACTGAGTCATTTCTTTATTCCCACAGTTCCTGCGTTGCACGTTCCCCAGTGAACATGAAGTATTGGCACAGGGCTAAATTAACTTTTAAGGTCGTGAAGACAGGAGAGCTGCCAGTATGCACAGCCTGTATTTTAACAAACTCAAGCAGCCAGATAGGCTGTAGGGACTTGCTTTATGCTAAGACCAGGAGTCTTACAAACCAGTGTTTAACCACTCCTTCAGTATCTGTGTTGCAGAGGCAGAGAGCACATTTGTGGGGTCCCAACAAGGCCCAGCCCTGACAGCTGGGTGCTGCTAGATGACTGAGCAGAGCAGTGCATGGGAATCCACTGTTCCTTTAAGGAAAAAGGCATTCTGCTGCACTAGTGCTTTGGCTGGAAATACAACCTTTGTCAGCTCTCCACTCTCAGGCAGAGCTGTTTGTGTCTTTGTGATGCCAGCCTGTTAAAGGGGCAGCACGGTGAGATGCTTCCTTTAGTGCTGAGTGCAGCAGCATTTATTACGGGTTTGTTCGGGTCGCAAGAAGCAATGTAAAGTTAAATCAGTAGTGTGACATGATGTGCTTTAAGTGGTTAGCTAATCTGGAACTTGTCCCGCTTCTTTTCTCTGTTAAGATAAACGAGCTGGGCCAGTGCCTATTCCCTCTTCTTTCCTCCCCTTTCTTCCCCCTCCTGCCATCTCTCTCCTGGACTTCTGAGAAAGTTTTTGTCTGGGTAACATAAAGTTTTAAGAACTCTTTATCTTGCACAGTCTGGAATACTTCTTACCCTCTTGACCACAGTACAGTGAAAAAACAAGTAGGCACATTTTATAAAGTCATCTTTAATGGGAGGCATGATGGATGGTTCCTTGAGTTATTTCTATATGTATCAGAAGATTTGAACCTGAGACATATAGATGCGCTCTAATATATCAGTAGTTGGCATCTTAGTACTTTAACTTAGTGCTTTGGGCTTGGGTACAGGAGTTTTCTTTTTGTTATGCAGCTATTTGTATGAAACAAAGCAGAACTTGTTGATTCTCATTTGGAGCAATGCTGAAAAACAATATTAAAAAAAACCAAAGACTTTCTAGCTCTATTTGTTTGGAGTACTGCATACTACGCTTTCTCCTGATGGACATCTCAGATATATAAATTATATTATACATTTTAATGTGCTTTTAAAGACTGTGTATTCTTCTATTGTGTGCTTTTCTGCTTGATCATAAAAGACTATAAGGGAAGGAAAGAGTGAAGTTAATTTCCAGAGAGAAGTGTTTTAGGATACTGGGCATTTTTCCACTGAACATCTCTGTAGAAATCTGGAAAAAGTATTATTTCAGTTCTCTACAAGAAAATAATGCTCTAACTGTACTTCTCTTTCCCACCATCAATAAACTTGAGAAAATTCTTCTGTAATTATTAAAAAGTAGAAAAAAAAATGAAGCTTGCTTTTAGAAAGAGCAGCTTGGGAGTTTATTTGTTTTTAAATAGCATACTCTTTCAAGTGTGAACTGTGGATGGTATTTGTACTATTGTCTTCTGTTTTGCTTTCATACAGAAGACAGCTTTAGCATTTTGGAAAAGGAGTGGGAGGAGGGCGGTGTTACTTATATCATTAGGACCTATGGATGCTCTTTGCATTTCTGCATTGCATGCTTCTCTGTAAAGCCTGCTGTAACTTGAATGTCTTCTGTATAGAATGGGCTGGCAATAACAAAGCCCCTGAGGGAATTAAAAAGATCTCTGGTTCTTTTCATGTTTTTGGCTATGAATGTTTTTTCAGAGAGGATGGATAAAGCCAAGAAAGCTTTAATCTGTTACTAGTTTTTATTGGTTTCTATTCCTCATTATTAACTATGTGACAACATAATGCATCACAAGTGGAAATTTAACACATTAATGTTTGATGGCTATTTAATGGTGGCATCCAGCATTTTATGTTCTGGACTGCTGAAAAAAAAGAGCACAATCCTCCTTTCAGTGAAGTTACTGCAAATCTGCCATTCATTTTTGTGACAGTTTGTATCCTTAGAACTCATTGGGACGGTTTTCAAGGTAAATTTTTGTGGTGCTGGAAAATCTTCCTGTAGAGTTCGGCACCAAATTGGATGAAAAACAGTAGTAGCATAATTAAAAATTGAGACCAACTGCAGTTTATTTTGTAATATTGCAGCGTGTGCCCAGTTCCCAGGGGAAAATAACTTGCAGCAGTTGAAGAACGCTGTCTGTGATCTCTGTCTTCCCAGGGATGGACTCAGCAGCTCCACCCAGTTCCATTGCTATAAATGGCAATTGGACTGAAGGGAATTAGAGCAAGCAATGAACTGAGCAAAGGCAGGTTCGTCCACAGCTGACATTTTTACTGCTGGGTATGATTTTCCTAAAATGAAGAATGGCCTTGAGCCATTTTCTGCTGCTTCATTTGAGAGGCAGGCTGGGCTCTGCAAGGAGGGCTTGGTGCAGTGGAGGTGCTGATGGCCTGACCAGGCTGGAGCCACTTGGTTTAGGGGTCAGAGGAGGGACTGCAGCTGAGCAAACACTCCGCCTTATGAAGTGTGCTGATGAGTTTGCCAAAAACCCTGTTGTTTCATCAGGCAGCTGTGGAGATGACTGCTGATAACTATGTTCATCATCTTCCTGCTGCCTGGCTGGAAAAGGTTAGAGCTCAGAGGAAAGTATCAGCACTTGACGACTGGGAAAAGTGGTATTTTAAGGTGGAATTTGTCTTGTGTCACTTGATGTCTACAATTGAGCCGCACTGTAGATGTAAATGTCTGTAACTGGCTCCTGATTGTGAATGAGAGGGGTGTAGAAAGGCAATTCTGGAGTTCTGTTCTTATCTCTGTAAGCCAAACAAAAGAGATGGCATCCCTACAAGCTGCTGTTCCTCACCACTAGTTGGAACTCATAGTTACAGTGCCTAGGTTAGATGTGGATGCCTGTACTTTGATGGGAGTCCCGCTGTGGGTCTGATCTGCCCCTGAGCTAAGCTGTAAGCATCTGAAACACTTTGGTGACTGCTGACTGTAGTTATTCTGCCACGTGAAAAGGGTAGAACTTCTCAAAGTCTATGGGATTCTTCAGGGATAAATTAATTTATTGTATAATGAATGATGTATGGTTTAATAGTAATAAAAGCGATAACAGCAATCATAATCATTAGTTTTGGGTTGTGGGAGAAGTCACCGTGGAGCAGCCTTAGGAGTTTCTGTTTAAAGTTTATTCAGTGCAAGATTTGAATGGAGTTTAATGAAAATAACCTTCTGTGGAATAATGAACATATAATTTAATTTAACAGATGCTTTTTTATCTTCGCAATATCCATCTGCAAACATCATTGGGTGTTGGTATCCATCTGTATCAATGTGTATCCTATCGATAGGGACTATAATTCCTTGAGCCAGGGTCATGCATCATGCATCTCGCTGATTGTATCAATCCATCAAGGTACTTCCACATGACACAGAGCTGTAGTAAAAAGCACTACTAAGGCAGAAGTGTGCAAAATGTGCTTGCAGACATGTCTCTGAAGGCTGGAGCTTCACATATTCCTTGAATATTGAGATTCGCCTGCACTAACTTATCTCCTGGAGATAAAACTCTTAGGAAAATACCAACTGTCATAAAGTTGACTTGTTAAAATATTGTTAACAGTGACAGCATTATAGATGCCTTTAAAATCAGTGTCTTCTTTTAGAAATATACTGAGTTTTCAGCTTGGTCCCTTAAAAGTAGCTCTCATAGCTGAGGATATTTATTCTGATCCATTTCTTGAATGGGATGCAGCTGTTGAATTCTTCAGGTCTGAGTAAAGTCTTTAAAGGTTTTATTTATATTGTGCTTTTTTCTGTTTTCCTCTGGTTCTGAACAAATAGCCACAACTTCAGTTGATGGAAGTTACCCTACTGTATCATCCCCCCAGCACAGACAGCCCTTGAATCTGGTCCATGGGGATTCAGGGAACAAAGAATACATCTAAAGCAATCAACTAAAATTCATCTGCAGTCTGTTAGGAACTCCTTGCAGTGATACTGAAGTGTAGGAAGCTCTCCAGTCCTTTTGTATTTCAAAACACACGCTTATGGCTTGAGTTTCCCTTGAATAAACCTTACTATTATTAATGAGGTGTGTAAAATATTCTCCCTTGGTTCACCAACGGGCATAATGCGGATAAGGACTTTTTAGCTCAAACCTCAAAATGAATTTTGCTTTTATCTTAACCGAAATCTTTGACAGTAGGCTGAAATGCTTATATTTTGATGTTAGTGTAGCGTGATGAAAGTTCCAGAGCGATATACTGTGGTGCTCTGTGTATGTAGGATGAGGAGCTCTTTATATTGCAATAATGTGGGACCCAGCAACAAACCTCATTTTTCAAGCAGTTGTTGGTTTTGCAAGGATATTGTAGTGAAAGCTCTTTAACTTC
Source organism: Odontophorus gujanensis (assembly GCA_013399175.1). NCBI lineage: Eukaryota > Metazoa > Chordata > Aves > Galliformes > Odontophoridae > Odontophorus > Odontophorus gujanensis. The sequence continues at coordinate 133,049 of VXAB01007343.1, read as the reverse complement.
CTGTGTTTGCCTGCCCTTTTTACCAGGAGCCTCATCCTGTCTCTTAAAACCTATGCTGTTGGTTCCTTCATTTTTTTCAAAGCACTTTCCTCACTCTGTAATGAAAAGTAAAACAACTTGAAAAGAGGCTTGTGTAGATCCTTCAACTGACTAAAGTGCATTTAAATTACAGAATTAATAAGGTTGATAAGAGGAGGGGAACAGCTGCTGTGGCCACTCATCATGGGCAGATTAAAATAATTGGGTTGGGGCCGTCTGTTAGATTGCCATTAAAAATTTTAAATAGGAGCAGAGAGCATTTGGCAGTCCTCAACAAAAGCTTGTGAGGGGAGAGTGGGTAAGGAGAGGTGCTGGAAATGTTTTGTGTTGTTCCTTCATCTAAAAATAGGCCTATGGTTTGCCTCTGAGCTTGTTTGTCTTTCATTTGGAGGCTGTAGATGTAAAGTTGCCTTTCTGGAGCTTGAGGACCAGGCACTTTGCTATAAGCTTCATTGATGCCCCAGTTCCACATTTCAGAAGCAGACTCTGGGGCTGTGTCCATGTTGGTGTGGTTTGGTGTGTGGCAGCTGTTGACGGCCTCCCTGGAGACCCCACTTTATGATGAGGGCTGAAAGAGCCCTTTGCTGTGCCCTCTTCTCACCAATCGCTCTTTCAAGATCTATTGTGTAATTTTCCAAAACATGATTTGAAACCATAGTCCTGTGTATGTGCTTCTTTTGCTTACAGGAGATGTAAACGTGCCCAAAGAAGGGAGTTTGCCTTGTGATTCAACCAGAAGCAGCCAATGGCCTGCAACTGCCTCTCTGCCCAGCGCTGCTGCTCGCAGCAATGCGGGTTGTTAGACCTCTACTGAGGGAAAAGGCACTATGCAGCCTATACAAAAGCAGAGTTGTGAAGTGAGTTTTTCATACTCAGAGTATGTTTGACTGGCTTCGGAAGTCTGAAACTGGGATAAAACAGAGTGCGCTCCTCACATGCTGCTCAGAGATGGCAGCAGTATGGGCATGTCCAAACAAACCCTGCTTCGCTTACTTTGGGGATGGGAGTGCACCTCTTCCCCCTCTCCACCTGTTTACCAGTGTCCCTGCAGCTCCTCACAGCTCTTTTGTTTTCTGGAAATAGAGATGCTGCTTCAAGTTCTCTTTTAATTTATCTCACAATGTAGGCTTTTATTAGATCCAGATATGACTTGTCAGAGCTCTCATGTTATCTCTTTTGGAGTCATCAGTTTCTACTAACAGCACTTAAAAGCATGAGATTAAAAAATAATAATAATAAAAGGAGTTAATATGTTAATTGATTTATCTTGCTTTCTGCATTTTAGAGTCTGTGGGATAGATGCAGACGGTCTCTGGAGCATTATGGGGTGTTTTGTGGCTACCAGACCAGATGGCTCAGATATAATTATAAGTGCCTTGTTTGCATATGCAACTTGCTACCACTTCTATGTTTTCACAGATCTTAGGAACACATCAAGTATAAAGCTAAGTGAGGTTCTTGTACTTCTAGTACTTAATTTTCTTTTTGAATGAACCATGTCACCAGAGCTTAGTGAGTCTAACCTTGCATGGCTGTGAATGCCCAGTTTATCTCTGGGGCTCCCCGGTATAATTCAGAGGAATCCAAGAAACACTGACATAGCATTTTTCAATTGCTTTCTTTGGAAATACAAAGATAGAGAGCGTTTTTATTTAAAATAGCACTGCTGTGACCCCTGGAAGCTATAATGAATGTTTTTGATGCTCCAGGCTCTATGTGATGAGATGAGCTGTAAGGGACATTGATCTCTGGCAGTGTGGTGTTGCCCTTTGAGGTCAGGAAAGGGGTCTGTCGTGAGAACATTGCTCAGGGTGGGAAAGGTAGGAGAGCATGAGAGGCACTGGAATTGCAGCTCCCATGAGACACACCAGCGGGTTTTTGAGTGAAAACATCTTTCTTAGCTGCAAACTTCTTTGAACTTTTTCACCAAGCCACCAGTTTTTCCACAGAAAACATATTCTTCGTGACTATTTTCTAAGAAAGAAGCCTTATTTTCCACTGAAAGAAAAAAAAAAGAGATTTTTAGTCAATTATATTTCTGAAGCTATTTTTGACGGTCCCATGAGGCGTTTGTGGCTAGCATTGGTCACTGGTGTAACAAGAGATCAGCCAGAGGAATTCTTGGCTGCCTGCTGATTTAGTTCTCCTAATCTCATCTGAGAGGGGTGTAGATTCCTTGGAATTTTGCATAATTAAGAAGCACATTAAAAGTTACATACAGCTTATCTGTGAATGTTGAATTTTCAGTATCAGAGTCAGTTGATCAGTTTTTCAGTAATACTTTACCCCACAGTCAGTTGTAAGTTTTATGAGGAATATTTCTGAGTCTTCTGGGAAGAAAATAATCTGAAGTAAACAGAACAACTTTATTTTCTTCAGTTTTTTGATGGTCAGTTATATTTTACATAGCCTCTCCATATACTGTATTTATTATATTACATTCCATCCTGAGTAGTGTTTTGGTTTGGTTTTAATAGAAAGTTGTATATTACTGAAAAGAGTATTTTGAAATGGAAAAAAGAAAATTCCCCAGGTACTCTGGTAGCTAATACAAATGTATTAATGATGTAAAAATAAGTCTAGATGTAGTCTGTGTGCCAAAATGGAACCTTCGTATTTTTGGAAAGAGCATTATTATTGTCTGAATAATCTGAAGAAGCCTGATTTAAAACAGAACTCAACATATATCACTGGATTCCTCTGTTTCTGAGCAGGAAACTCTTGTTGTCAATGCATAGTTCCAATTAGTAATAATCAGTAGATATTTTAATGGAGTTAAAGGAACAAAACCTTGTCTGGACCTCATAAATACAAGTGGGACGGCCTAACTGGATTCTTCACTCCCACTTTATTTTGTCTTCTTGCAGACTACCGGAAAACGTTGGGGATTTTTAGATTGCTTGTTTGCAGAGCATGAAAGTGGCAGTTCCTTCTTCATACGGCTCGAGTGAGTGAGTTTCTGAATGAGTATGTCTCCATTTCTAGTTATGCAAATAACATTGTTTTTGTTAGAGTAAATGCAAAGAATAATAACACAGGACATAGTGGCTGAAGAAACTTGGATTTAAAGAAAGATGTCAAGTGGGATAGATGTAAAGCATAATTTTGAGATGACCACGGGAGGCTGATATCTGGCTACAGCATTGTGAAGAGGAGAGATAAATTTAGCTTCAGTGTCCTTGGTTTGTGTTGAGAGTAAGCACAATCAACTGACAAGACTTGTATGAGAAGATTATGCAGTAGGACAGTTTTTCTTTGGAAGAGTTGAATGGTGCCTTGCTCCATGGTGACACCCTAGCTGTTCTTAGCACCACTCTGCCATAGGTAGTGTAAAAAGACTGGAAATGAATCTGAGAAACTACGTGGATGTGATGTCTAAACTATGAGGCATTGAAAGTGCTGAGGTGTGTGCTTTGACTTCCATGGGCTTTGCATAAGTCTTTGAAAATAGAGATGTGTGATGTGCACATGTGGTGGTAGCAGGCAATACTGGTGGCTGGCAGATATGTCCAGCACATGCTTCTGACACGTGGGTGCTGGCTGCCTCACTCAGGCTGATCGTGTCTGCTCAGCCCATCTAGGTGCAGCAGTAAACAAAGCATCTGGGCAGATTGATAGTGAAAAAAACCACGCTCTGCATCACCATCACCTGTGACTTCTCTTCAGTGAGCAACCTGATGGAGTCTCACGTTGTATGGACTGAGAAACAAACTTGTCACTCTGCATGCTTATTTGGTGAGAAGCCAGGTAGTGCGGAACTGCAGTTGAAGTCATTGGTGATTCAGTGTTTGTTTTTCACAAATTGCCTACACTTCCAGCCCACGCACTAAAGATGACAGCGTTGTATATGTGGTCTGTGAACGTGACAGACGTTATTTATGAAGTAGTGCCTTCATCAAGGCTTTTTCTTTCCTAGAAAATTGTGTAAAATAGCCTCTGCATTGCTCTTGTCGAAATGGTGTTATAAATATAGCTCCTTTGCTTGTTTGAGCAAAAAGTTTTTAAAGGTGTTTAAAAAAACTGCAGACTGGCTGTATGAGAAGGTCAGACAGAAAACACCAAGTGCAGTTCGCTGTGTGCTCCAAGGAATAGCAGCAGCTGCTTCCAGCATTCTTTCAGCTATTCCTAATAGGGAAAGCTTGCGCAGTTATAATCAGTTTTGAGTCTGTACAGCCATGTGGAAGAGGGATTTTTGAGGGGAGACATGCCCCTTCCTAACCACTCCTCGTATTTGCTCAAAACATTTTCTCTGAAATAAGAAGTGGGGAAGTCAGTTAGAGCTTGCCTGCCTCTGATGCACAGGCGCTGTGTGACACAGCCCTCAGCTGTGCTGGACTCCCAGCTTGCTTCCATGCAGAGAAACAAAGAGATCAAATTTTCCCCTTAAGATTCATGACCGTAGGAGCCTCTGGCAGACAAAGATATGTGAGGAGTCGTATCTGCTTCAGCTGGGCTCTTTCTTGGACACTCAGTGCACGGTTTCAGGACAACTACATTGTTCCTTCCTTAAGCTTATTTTACAAAAAGTCATAGTTGGAGTCAACCTTGTAATTCAGGTCTGGTTTGATCGAGTACTGAAGGACGCTGAAGACGCAAGAGAACTTAGTTAATGGGTAAGAAAACTGAATAATCTTGAACATGGTGTGGTAGAGGTAAGTGGAATGGAGAACATATGTTGAATGTGATGTTCATGGTGACTTCTATTTTATTTTATTTTTTTGGGGGTGCTTTAGTGAAGTTTGAAGAAAATAGAACAGCTTTGCCTCTGGGGAAAAGACTGGCACTGCCTATCACTTACCAGGCTCTGTAGGTACATCATCACATGGAGAACCCTCAAATACTGTTTGAGACTAATTTCATTACCTTGCGTGTTTTCATAGTTAGACTGAGAGGAATGAAACTATGGAAAGAGAAGTGACGTTACTTTTTCAAAGCAAACTGCATAATTAGGCAGATTTGTGTTTGACAATCTTCATCAAGTGCTGCCTTGCTTTGAAGTCTGCAATGCTTACTACACTTATCATGCTTTATATTCTGCCTATGTGAAGACTGTAAACCAGGCAGCTGCAAGAAAACTTGCTGGGGAGAAAGGCTTCTCAAGAGCTGATGGCTTGACAGTTACAGCTGCTGTTCAGTTACTGTTAGGTTCAGTTTGGCAATGACACTTTCTGTAAGCATCAGGTTTTATGGACTTGACTGCGGCGTTGCTGGATTTCTAAGTTTTGGTTAGCTGTGCTGAACTGAGTGGAGAATAAGCGCAGTTCATCTTCTGGCTCAGTCTGTGAGGAGCTTGTAACTCTAGCAATTGTTTCTGTTTTTCATAACAGTGGGAACTTTATGGGCTATTTTTCCCTCTCTCTGTCCAAAATAAATGTGCTGCTTAAAAACAAAGACAGAAATTGCAGAGTCTTTGGCAGGCGCACGGTATGAACTTGGGGTACCTCGGGCTGGAGGGGCAGTTTACAGAATGCACCTTTCTGAGAACTGATGTTGTACCACAGTGGCTTTATTTGTGTGGATCCGTTTTACATTTCTTGCTTTGGAAGTCCACATTTTTAACAAGCCTCCACCTTCATAGATAGTAAAGCATCAATGTGCTTTTTAGTAGTCTTTCCAGGTATACAAGCTGATCCATCAGTCTGATTTGTAGCTATATATTCACTCAGAGCAGTTTGTATGGTTAGAATTTAACGTTAGTCTCTTGTATGATATTTCATTTAATAGCAAATCAGCAGATGCATAAGCACAGCTGTGGTGGATTTTTTTTATAACAAATGATGCAGCAGTGCTTCTTGAAAAGCTGAGGTAGTGACCTTGGCTGTGCATTGCAAGAAGAGCACATGCACTGTTTCAGTACACAGAAAGCAGAGGAAAAGTAGTGACACTGATTAAAATTAATGACAGTGCTAGTGAACACAAATCCACCTCTTCGTACTCAAAATATTTTCCTAATTATTAGACTTTTTGTAATTTCTGTACTTTCTGAAATTTTCTGTAGAGAATTGTTTGTGCATGGTCTCTAAGAAAGCAATAGGAATGCTGGAACCTGCTGCTGATATGGGTGGGAATTTGATATCTCATATATTAAAACCAACCAACCAGCCAAACAACCACAGTGCCAATAAACAGGTGTAGATTGCCAGAGCATCTCAGCTGACTTGCTGGTGCAGACCTCTGCCAGGGTGCCCAATGTGGGTGTGTAGGACAGGGTAGGGTTCGCGTGTGTAAACATAGTGAAAATGTGTTGTGATTATATAGCAAATGAGCAAAGCCACTGAATGTAATTGCTTCCTTTCTACATGTTTGAAATGAGCCTGTCCTTGCCTCCAAGACATGCATTCCATGTCACTAGCATCTGAAGTGGCGTTAGTAACACAAACTCAAACTCACAACTCAAAATGTATGTAAGAGGAGGGCTCATACAGCACCTTTATTTCAGCACAGACTGGAAGCTGATGTGGTAGCTAATTGTGCTATAATAACCTGAATAATCTGAACCATTTTTGAACTGGAAATGTGTAGTTCACTTGCACATGGATTCAAACTGCAGTGAAATATTATCCCCTCTGTGAGCAGCAGTGAATGTTGAGGGCAGGCCCTGCTGGATGTCCCTATACTAGCTCTAAGAGCCGTGCTATGCTTAGCAGGTTGCTCTGGAGGGATATAGCAGCCTCTGTCACAGGTATGTATGGAAGTGGGAGTGGATGTTGGAGCAGTCAGCATTTTCCTAGTGAGGGATGGGATGAGGATGAAGCCTGGGTCCAGCTTGTGCTCTAATCTTGGGTGTACCCTTGGTCCTGGTACCTGTCCGTTGTAGCTCAATAACCAAGAGCTCTCACTCTTGTGCTTCTAAAACGCAGATATTTGAAGATGGCTGGCATTTTGTTCCCATCAACTTATGTCAGCCTCCACATCTCTCCTTTCAGTAGTAGTTTGGCTTTCCAACCAGAGCTGGTACATAGATAATTTGAGTGGCTGTTCAGCATGCAACAAATCCTTTCCGTAAGCAGTGTCAGAGTTTATAGAAAATAGTAATTTGGACCACTTGAAACAATACAAATGGGATTTTGTATTGAATTAAAGGCTTTTCTATTGTTAGTCAAATCCCAGTCCTTGGAGCCTTGAAATTAATTATTTTATTTTTCTTCATAATGAGATTCTAGCTGTACACTCCAGTCAGATAATGCAATCTCATGTAACTTAAAAGCTCAAAATCCAGAAGGTAAACTAAAATATTTGTATATTTGTAAGTCTTATATATGATACTTGGTATGATTTTTTTCAGTCATTTGGAAATGATAGTGTGTGTTCTCTCATGCACATTCTTTCTTTCAAATAGTGGGTTATGATTTTTTTTTTCTTTTTTACTGAATATACAGATGCCACTCCTAGTCTGTTAAATGTGTGCTGTAGTCAAACTAATCCTTGTTACTGAATCCAGATATTGCCGTACTAGCTGAGATCCCAGCAGTTTTCGAGAATCACAAGGTTGGAGAAGACCTCTAGACTCACACAGTCCATCCATCTACCCACCACCAGTATCTCCCACTAAGCCACATCCCTCAGTACAACTTCTAAACATTTATTGAACACTTTCAGGGACAGTGACTCCACCATGTCCCTTGGCAGCCAGTTCCAGCACCTGACCACTCCCTTAGAGAAGTATTTCCTAACATCCAGCCTGAATCTCACCTGGCACAACTTGAGGCCATTCCCTCTAGTCCTATTGCTAGTTACATGGGAGAAGAGGCAGATCCCCACCTCAGTATAACCTCGGAAGGTATTGTGTTCCTTGTTGCTTCAGAGGGGCATTATTGTACTGCTTCAGGATGAATAAAGCTACAAATAGGACTTATGCTTATATTTGTTTAGTCTAGGTTGCTTAAATATATTTCCTATACAGTTTAGGCCTTATATTTTCCTTTGCTTAATGTCAACTTCATTAGGATTAAGAAAAAGAGCAGAATTTCATATGTTTAGTAAGAGCTTAGCAGAATGGTCAGGCACTGGAATGGGCTGCCCAGGGCAGTGGTGGAGTCCTATCTCTAGAAGCATTCAAGAAATGTGAATGTGACACACTAAAAAACATGGTTTAGCTGTGGGATTTGATAGGTATGGTTGGTGGTTGACTTGTTCTCAGAGATCTTTTCTAATCTAAATGATTCCTTGCATACTTCTATGAACATGGTATGAATGGAAGTTCTACAGTGCACCGGTGTATGCGGCGTATCCTCTGGCTCCCAAGTCTGGAGAATTGAGCCAAGGTTGTTGTCCAGACTGAGCCCATCTACTTGTTGATTTGGGACAGAGGTAAACACAGACAGAACCTATGGCTTGTTGTTTTGCTTCCTATGTGAGTGATCACTGACCAGGAATATGTTTGTGTTGGTAGCAGAGGCTGGGACAAGGTCTATTTAAGGCAACTTTGCCACTAAAAATAATATTCATAGAGCTATTGTATCTGATTTGGGGTCAGCTGCCATTAGCTTGCAGAGTTCACATTATTTCTGATCAATCAGGAAACTGTTCTCACACTTGAGAAATAAATTGCAGCAACCTGTCAAAGAGCAGTATGGGAACTGATGAAAGGAATGACTTTTATTACCTTGATCAGCATCTGGCTATCCCAGATCTCTTGTGGTGAGATTGATGAAAACACTGTGTTTTTTTAGTATAGGCAATTACTTTGGTTTCAGGCTGTATAGTGCAGCTTGTTAACTGCACACGTGACAACTCTCAACCAACAAAAAAGCACAGTATGGCTTAATTCTCTTTTACTGACAGAAATATACAGACATAAGTTCACATAAAGTCCAGTGGAACTTCAGCTACATTTAGAGTTTTTTAAAGTGCTCTTGTCTCCATTCTGGCACCTCCGCAAAAGTGTTCAGTCTCTTTTGGCTCTAATTGTAATGCTTCTGGATACATTCCTCCAAGGATACTGATGTCCAGTGAAGCAAGGCATTCTGAAAATCTGATCATGTTGCTTTTTTTGATGCATTTTACTGGAGATTGGTGTTCTGCATGGATAAAAAGTTTGCTACAGAGAGGATGTATTAGGGATGAATATTTTGCTAGGCGTTACCTTTTTTACTTCAGTCACATGTATTAATGTCAGAAGAGGAATGAAATGCATCTCCATTATACAACAAGTTTTTTCAAAGAGAATGCTATTAACTATTCTAAACATGAAACAGTATCCTGAGGTATTTGAAAAACTTGGAGAGGTTGATCCTAAAAGAACAGGAAATATTTTCCCCTTTATTTTAACAATTTTAATACTGCTGTGAAAAGACGCTTATGCTTCCACTCCCTGTTTATTCTTAGACTAAAGTTAGAAGGCCTTTTTTTTTGTAATTCTTTTTTTTTTTTTACTCCCTGATAAATGAAAATTACCATTGTGGTATTCTGAACCATGTTTCTTTACCTAAGCACAGGCCCATGCTGTCTCGCTACATTAAATATTTCTGCTGGTGATGTGCATTCTGCCTGCCCTGTGGGGAATACCAGCCTGCCAACACCACAGGGGCTGCTTGCTATGCAGAGCACTGATCCCAAGTGTCCTGTTTTCCAGCTGACAGTCCACAGTCCTGGGAATGAGGCAGGATGCAGCTCAGAATGAGGAAGTGCCTCTCCTTAGCAATGCCATGGTTATATTAATTGCCTTTAAATAGCTTTGATACCTACAGCACTACTTAGTGAAGTGTTATCTTTTGCCAAAACTAATAGCTGTTTCTGTACATGTATTATTTAGTATGCGTAAGTATAATAGAGCTTGAGATAAGCTAACTTTCATACAAGACGCCAAAGTGCTACACAAGATCATCAGGCTGTACTCTTCCTAGATGAAACATTCAGAATTTTTCCACTGATGTCAAGGGGAACAGGATGTCAACCTAGATAATGACGTTAATGAAGTCAGACTTTCTTAATGAAGATTAATTGTTGGGAGCTCCATGCTTTGTATGTTTGTCTTTGAATGCCTCAGTGTCATGCAGTAAGTCTCGTGCTCCTTCATTCTTGATTACATATTTAGGGATGCTGTTTTGGTAATCTGAAAGGAACATCTCCTTTTGTCATACCAGCAGTCCCTTGGAGATAGTTGTTCTGATGCTGCTGTGTTTGGAGAAGACATAGCAATCTAGGTTGCATTAATTTCTAACAGGATCTGGAAAGAAATATACTACATGCCTTTGGAGAATCATCTGGAGATGGGATGGCAGAAAGAGTGAAGTTGTTGCACACCTAATACCATCCAGGTGTTTTCCCACTCTTTGTTAATCCAAAGATGGCTTTTTTAAAGGACTAGGCATTTGCTCCTTAGCTGCATATAATGCTGAATACTTTCTTTAGTTTGTTCCCCCTTCTCCTTCCTTTATACCTCGCCAGGAGCTCTACTTTGTACCCTTGCTTTAGGTGAAGGTGTTGCAATGAAAGGCTGTCAGATTCAAGCAGCTTCCCATCAACATCAACTGCAGGGAAGTGAGGAAGAGAGAGATTGTATGTACAGACATCCAAATCATGCTGGGGGGGGAATATGAACTGTCAAAATCTGTGGGTTTATGGCTGAGGAGTGTGGAAGTGATTTTAGAGAGAGTTGAAATGAATTATCAGTGTAAGTGAAAAGCTTATAAAGTAGTAATTACTCAGAGTTTCATGAAGCTTAGGTAAGTAAATAAGCAAACAAAATTAAGACATTTCTGACATATTACTGCAATATAACTTCTTGTGTGCGAAATACTGAACTCCTTTACAGTGGAGATGTATCTAGCTATGGTTAGCATGGTTAAGTATTGCTAAGATAAGAAAAAAACTAGGAAGGATAATTGGGTTTAATCTTAATGGTTTCAAATAGGTTTCAGTAAAAGACTAATGAAAAGTAGACAGCTAATCTGATAATGGAATTTACCTAAATGAGTACAGACTAAAGTCATTACTGACAATAATACAGTAAGATAAAAATTGGCTTTCTGCATCTTGCGTTAAAATACTGTACTATCTAAAACTGCCACGTGTGAAGGGCTCCTATTTCTTACCCTGTGCACATGATCCACATTGCGTAGAAAGGCTTCAAGCTCCGTAGTAATCAGCAGAGGTAATGGCCAGTGTGTTTGTTATCTGCGTTCAGGATTCCTTGCAGTATTTGTCATCTCGTTTCTATACTGTACTAAGGATAGGAGAACAAAATTATGCTACAAGACATCTGAAAGACTGTTTTGGAGGCTCAGGGGAAAGATGTTAAGTACACAAGAGTAGCCTACAGATGCCTAAGAGTAATTTAAGAACACAGTGTTGCTGAAGTCAAGATGTACTGCTTGGGTTTATTTCAGAGAGGCACTGGAATGGGCTCCTAAAAATTATGCTACAAGACATCTGAAAAACATTTGTAAAAATATCAGTAAAACTGTAGTCTGTATCTTGTTAAAAAGTGCTTATGACGGTGGACAAGAAATATGGGAAATGTGGACAGATTTTTCAAAGGCACAAGATACAGTTAATCATTCATCTCCTCTGCTGAGTCATCTGCTCTGGTATTCTAGTTACATGCCTGATAAGTGAACTGAGCGGTTCTGAGGAGGAAAGATGTTAGATGTTAATGGGAGAGCCAGGGAGAAAAATGCAACTGTGAGGGAAAAGAAGTGACTGGTTGTCAGAAGAAACTGGAAAAGGCTTTTAGTCTGGTTAAGGTTTCGTAAAAGTTGATTATGAAAGAACCCTCACAATTAGCAGTTAGTGCTTATCTGGCCGATCGCTTTATCCCAGAGCAATCTTTCTGTTTACAGTCTTGTCTGCTGTTTATTTTTCTTCTTGCTGATGAAGGAACCACTTGCAGATCATGTTCTAATTAGTCCTACAGTCTAAAGAGAAAAAGCTGTGTATGTATGTCTGAACACACGCAGGGCATAGACTTCAAAAGGCAAATCCTATGGCTTCGTGCTTAAGCATCTTCTGCTCCTCTTGAGCTTCTCCAAGGAGCTGTGTCAGGCTATTAGTTGAATGAGGATAATGAAGTATGCCTTGTTAGAGAAACAGAAAATGTTCTCTGTGTCTGTCCTGTCCTTTTACTCCTTTGTTTGTCCCACATAGTGTAGAATAGCTTTACACAATTGGGGTTTTTGAACGTGCACTTGTATCTCTTCCCAAAGGTATCTCAACTTTTCTGGACCTCTCCCAGGCCTGGTTGCTGTTGCAGAAATTTGCTGGCTATGTGTAAGGATTCTTCAGCCAATTAGAAGGGAGGTGAAGCTTTTAAGTTACCTTCTGGCCCACAAAGCATAAGAGTCTATGAATAGATGAAGATGTAGAATATTGTACTTTGGCTCATAGAAGACTGATACTTATTTGCCAAACAAAACAGAGTTTTTCAAGGAGACATTTCTTCAGCCTCTGCTTTAGCAGATTAGGAGATTCCACTGGCCCTAACACATAATCTTCCAAAAATATTTCAGTTAATTACTCATGTGTTCCATTAGCGTAGTAAAACCCTATGTTAATGTGACCTAGCAGAGATTTTATCAAATACATCAAGTAAAAAAGAAGAATGCCTTGTGTAGTGCACAGAAACTGGGCAGAGTGATTCCAAATTCTTTATTGTTGCTTAACGATCTGATGTGGAGTTTGAGGATGCATCCGACCATTTTTAGCCAACAAGGGCCAAGCTGGTGAGTGCCAAAGGCATTTGGGGAGCTTATAGACTGACAGAATGAAAATCTTGGTTCAGAGGAGCAGTCTTCATCTGGTATGGGGCTTTCTTCTTTTACTTGGATGTAAACCTTTGACATGTTAATTTTTTTCTTTTTCTTTTTTTTTTTTAGAGAGAGAGTTGAGGTGCAGCCATATTAAGGTAAAATTAGCTTGAGTGGGATAGCTAAGCCAGTGCCGAGCAGGCTTATTTGGTCATATAAAGCAGCAGAGCTCTGCAGAGTGGCTTCCTATGGTCTCAAAAGCAGAATCTTGGTGCCAGTAAATGTTGTCTCTTGGAGTTAAACTTGTATGGCTGCGTGCAACAGCTGAGCTGTGGCATTGTGGTGATACATCTTGCTGCCTGCAGTTACAAAACTAGCTCTGAGGTGAGGCAGGGGTGCAACTACCTCCAGAGTTAGATTTGCCCATGGTAACTTTTATGCAAAAAATAGCAATAATTAGTTTGTCTGTGCATAATTCCAATTAAGGAGTATCTGTTCCTAAAAACTCCATATACCTCCTTGGTTTTTGTGCTCTACAGGTAAACAGGACATGTTCTCAAAACTTTCCAGTCTTAATAAGCTGTTACCTCATAATTTTCTATTTTTCATGCCTTCACATTTCAAAATTAAAACATCCCAGTTATGCCTACTACAATAAACGTCTATCCATGGTACTTTTGTTTATGAAATACTCATCTAAGAGAGATATAGATAAGATAAAATCCAGAAAAATCCACCCCAAAGGCCTGTACTTCTCTCTTTTTAGCATCTTGACTGTAGAACATTTTGTACATGGGATGTTCATGAGGATTGAGTTGCATATTTCTGTACTTGTAAATTTTTTTTCTTCTGTATTATCATGATTGGAAAGGAATTAGTTTCTTGGTATACATTGTCTGATGGTGGATTCTGTTCTTGATCACTTTTAACTATAAATGACAACGGCTTTTTAAAAAATGTAAACATTTACTTGCAGTTTTGCTAAACAGGTTTATATGAATCTTTCTGCTTTGGTTTCACTTGAGTTAAGCTAGTCAGCTTGGTTTACATCACCTTGCAAACCTTCTGTGTGACACTACTAAATCTAGCCAGTCAACAGTGAAGCAGTGAAAGAGCAAAAAAAGAAAAAGGGAAACCCAAATTCCAGTGGTCAAATCCTGGGCTAATGCAAAAGTTTGCATATGTGATATATATGAATATACATATCATAAAAAATACTGAGCGTAGTGTATTCATTTAACAGAAAGATACACTGTTGTTCAGATCAAGGTGACAGCTTCATCTATCATGATTGCCTAATGACGTACAAAAGAAGTTGTAGAAAAATAAAAGCTTCTTGAGGAACTCAGACTTATTTCATGGCTTACAAGAAGAGTTCTTTAATGTATTGTTTCTTTCAGCTACACTGCTAGATGCTGCTCCATGTTTGTGCTGTTCTTGTCTCTTGTACATGTGAACACACATGCAGTCATAGATACATGCATATATATAGATAGATGTGTTGTCACAGTATCACATGGAAACACATATGCAAAGGTGTTTCCATACAGTAGGATGCAGAACAGCTGAATAAAGTCAGATTTTACTGATTTTCATAGTAAGTGGTGTCAGCAAATGTCTTTTAAAGTCAGCTGGCATCCTTTGACTCCAAATGTGTGTGGAGAATGGGTGAAATATAAGCGTTGGTGAAAAATGAGCATGCAGTGAAGGTACAGATGTTGAAGTTTAAACTTAAAATAGGTACTTACAAAGGAGAGTTAAGTTTGTTATTTGAATGCCTACCATGTAGTGTTGAAGGGCAGGCTGATGGATTTGTCTTTACATGTCAGCTGATGTAAAACAGAGGTCTTCCATTATCTACATCAGCATCAAGTTATACCTACTGACAAGTTTGATGTTTATTTTCTAAATACAGTTAGAGTGAAAAACAAATTCTTTTTTTTTCTTGTAGAAAAATATGTTCTTTGATGATGCTTTGATGAATTCTGGAATTCTTGTTTCAAGTTAGTTGTCAGTCCTTCAGCTTCTCTGTGTGCTTGTGTTTCTGTTAAACTGATGATTACTGCTCTCACCTGATCTAAATACTAGCTGTGAGAATGGCTTTTTGTATATGCCATCATATGTGGGAGATAAAACTTATAAAGCTTTTGATTTTATTTCCAAACATAATTGGTACCTTACAGAGATGCAGCATATCTCATGTTGTTTCATTGTATAAATTGTAGCGCGTATGTTAAAATGGCTTTTCAGAAATGTAAACCAGAATATCCTTTAGTCAATCTTGCTCTAACCACAGTCACATCATAATAAGAGGGTAGGATGTATTGGAAAAGTAAAGTACTCACTGAACAGCTTTGGGGAGTGGGATTAGCAGACTGGAGGAGATAAGACATACGATGTCCATGGACCTGTAAAAATCCATGTCCCTGACTGAATGTGCATTGCAGAGAATGAAATGATGATGAACTACTGTGCAAGAAACCAAGCTGGGAAAAGCAGACAAGGGTACTATTTTTTTTTTGCTTTTTGCTTTTGGCTACTGGAATCCTAGTGTTTTTGCAACAATGCTTGCTTAAATGTTTTCAGGCAAAATTGACTTTGTTTTGCATGTCTGTACTCCTTTTAAGGAATGCGAGTCTTAGGAAAACAAAGATATTTGAAAGGTTAGAGAAGTCCAGGAAAATGGCCTTTTAGAAAAGAGAACATGCATTGTTTCTTCTTGCAGTAGAAGAGATAGTTATGTTTATTAAATTGTGTGTACCGTATGATGCTTCATATTTTTCCATTTGATTTCCTGTAGGGTGATTTCACTTGGAACAGCATGTCAGGCCGCAGCGTTCGACTGAAGTCAGTTCCCGTTCAAAGCCTCTCGGAGCTGGAGCGTGCTAGGCTGCAGGAAGTGGCTTTTTATCAGCTGCAGCAGGAGTATGACCTGGGATGTCAGATTACAATCCCCAAAGGTAAGTGCACGATAAACCGTCTCTGTTTAGATTGCTAAGCCTCCTCTTCATAAGCCACTGACTTCATATCATGGTAATAAATGGGAGAAAGTAGTACACTGTTTACTCCGCAGACTTTGTCTTCTGCTTCACTTTTTGTTTAAACACCATAACTACAAAAATGACTAGTAATGGTGTTTGTTATATCCAACTTAAGCCACCTGAGGTAGGATCATCTGGTCAAGGACAGATGCCTACAGAGCAGATAACCTAAATCAGACCTATTTGTGCTGGAATCCCCTGATGCTCAGTTGAAAGAAAAAGGTTTTTCTTGCACTTCCTTATATCTAAAAGTATATATCTGTTTATGTTAGATAGGTAATTCCTAGAAGCAGGGTTTTTTTTAGCTCTCTATTGGCTCTGTAGGAATGCAAACATCACTAGTTTAGGTATCTTCCACATCAAATAAAATGAATCATAGCCAAGTTTTCCTACAGACAGAGGTCTTAAAATTTTTCTGAAGTTGTAGAGAGCAACGAGGTCGCCCCTTGGCTTCCTCTTCTCCAGACTAGACAGCCCAAGTGTCCTCAACCTCTCAGTGCTTTCCAGCCTTGTTACCAACTTTGTTGTCATCCTCTGTACACTTTTCAGTAATTTAGTATCCCCTTTATGTTGAGGATTGAGGAACTGCACTCAGTATTCAAGAAGGAGCTTCACCAATGCTAAATATAGCATGTTGGTTCTAGATTGCCTGATCTAGTGTTTGGCAAACTTGCCCATGGCAGGGGGGCTGGAACTAGGTGGTGTTTCAGGTCCTTTCCAAACCAAGCCATTCTGTGAGAATCACCTTTTTGACCAGCTAGCTATGCTGTCTTTAACGCCCCCAAAATATGGTTTGCCCCTTGGCTGCCAGGGCACACGGCTGATGGATGCTGAGCCTGCTGTCACCAGCACGTCCTGATTCATTTTTGCTGGGCTGCTCCCTAGCCACTCATCTTCTAGTCTGTGCCCATGTCAGGCATTTCTCCAACCCAGATACAGAACTGAGCAGTTAACTTAGTTAAAGTCTGTGCTGATGCTGATTGCCTGTTGTTCCAGTGTATGTAGATCCCTCTGCAAGGCTTCTCATCCTGCCAAAGTCAACAGCACCTCCAAGTTTAGTGCTAAGGATGCATTCCATTCTTACATCCAGATCACTGATAAAAATGTTGACCAGGACTGGCTGTAAAATATTTCAGTTTAGACCTTTTGCAGAGACAGTTCAGATGTCCTCTTTATGTTCCCATCACTCCTGAATGGTGTGGAGTGCAAAAGTAGGAGAGGTAGGCATCCAGTTGTTTTTCTTACATCACCGGGCTGTGCAAATGGGAATGTTCAACTTTCAACAGTGTGAAACTTGCTCAGTCACTCCAGGCATGCAGGAGTACAAGTAAGATAAAACTCAGTCACAGCTATTTGTGTCCCGAGTTAATAACAGAATTAAGGTTGTTAAAGGTTTTCTGTAAAAACGAAGCAAAGCAAACCAACCAACCAATCAAAACACAAAAACAATAACAAACAAAGAAATGGTGATGTGTTGGGCCAACTTAAAGAAAGAACTAGTGTGGTATGTTTGAGAGAACTGAGGGAACTGTCTAGGACTGGAAAGATCCAGGTATGTTGAAAGATATGCTCTACAGCTCTCGTCTTGAGTGAATGTTGCCTGAAAACTTTCAGGAGTTGGAGGTTAGTTGAATAATCTTTATACTAGAAAACATAGAAAGCTGTCTTAAATATTGGGATTCTTTGAGGTTCCTTGACTGTTCTTCAAAAGTTGCAAATGAATGACTCTAGAACAGGGCCAGCTGGGTGTTTGCTTTCTACAAGCATTTGAGAAATTACTTTTACTGACACGAGTCTTGTGGAGAGTAAAACTCCATTGTTCTTGGGTGACAAGTGTTTGTGTGAAGCATGCTTGCATGGAGGTTAAGTCTGTGTACAGAAGCATCTGCCTTATCTTAGCAGTCTCAATAACATCCCATCACATCACTACTGGTAGCTTCATAATGTTTCAGTTCTGCCATGCTCAGAAGGCGACATTATCATAGTCAAGTGCAGTTAGCATTTTAGGGCCCATCTGTCCATTTCCACACTAGGAGATGAATGGATTAAATGTAATACCTGGTATGTAATCCCTCTATTTCACTTGTATTGCAGCCATTACCCTTAATAAAACACACTGCTGACATTTATAACTTAAATATCCTGTGGTCGCAGAGAGAGGACCACTTCCCACAGGAGTTTAACTGGCATGTCATTTAAAATATGTAAGGTTGGACTTCAGTAAGGAATCAGAACAAATTTTAAAACCATGGCTCTTGATGAATTTGTATGTATGACAGATCTTCTTCAAATTTGGTATTTTATTCTCTTGTTTTTCTGCCTCCTACCTGTCTTTCATTTTCTGGAATTGACAACTTCCTCAGTTCCATGGCACCCCACATCTGCCAGCAAGAACTATACCACAAATCATTTGTACTCTGTCTGGGTTAATGTGTTAAGTTGAACGGTTAACAATTCCAAGTAGAGCATTAGTGTCTCTGCTAATGCAGTTATTCCATGGAATATTTTTAAATTGCTGTCTGATGTTCTAAATAGCACAAAAATACAATATATGATAATACTTCTAAATATCTTTATATATGCACTTACTCCTTAGTGACTTTCCATTTGTGGGTGTACTTTTCTGCCCGTAATGAAAAAAATGAACCTTTTAGAGCATGTCTACACACACACACAAAAAAAACCCCAACAACTTGGTAACTCAGGTCTTATAGCTATTTTCAAAGTAAAGCGAGTGTAAAAGACGAGGATAACTTTTTTCCTTCCCCTTTGTTCATAAGCTCCAGGCACCTCTTGCGCAGAGAAAGTATTGAATGAGGTTTGTTTGGAGCAGTTTCCACAACAGGTACTTAGGAAATACTTTTACAGTAACGTTCTACTTCACTGAGCCCCTGAGAGACTCTTGTAGTTTGTATTTGCAAGCACCAGTAGGCACTGCTATTGCCTTATGAGTTCCAGTAAATGAGGAGTTAGGGCACCAACCCTAACTGAACTCCTTAAGTATCTGTCTCAATTTGTGGCTATGTTTTTCTTCTCAATTTTCATCAGTCATTAGAAAGATGATATCCTCTTAATGGACTAATGAAAATTGAGAAGTTACTGAAAGGTCTCAGCACAACCAGGAATTATAAAGGGTTATTGTGATAAAGAAGATTGTAGGACTAGTCAGTTACGAGACATCACACTGAAGCAGAGGAAGTCTCTGATGTTGAAAAAGGAGTTCTCCTTTATTTTTCAAAAAAAGTGGAAAGAAAGGAAAAGTTAATGCTGAATTTTTCTATGAAAGTTCAGAAATACTGCCTTAACATGGACAGAGTAGAATGTCAGTCAGCAAGGGATATATATTATCTGGGTTCTACAAAGACCTTTACAGAATCTCAATCTTTGTTATTAGACATTTTTGGTTCTAAGTTTCTAAATAATTTCAGGACAAAATTTCAGATGTGATAAAGCTGACACCTAATCTTTTATTTTCATATCATTCTTTTCATACAAATAATAATAATAAATCCCAGTATTAACCCATGTTTCAGTAGAGTACTACTATGCAAACTTCATTTTTTGTAGGAGGACTTAGCACAAGAGCTTAGACTCAAAGCTTCAGAATGACTTGGTAAAATATCTTTATTCCAATCTCATCTTTGATGTGTCTAGAGTTGAACTTTGATGTTATGTGTTCACCCAGGATTGTTAACAGATCAGATGCAATAGGTTGCAGTACATGCTGCAGTAGGTTGGATGAAGGCCAGAACATCCATCTCTGGTGACTTATCTTGCTTTTGTTGGCTTGGATCACAGCCTTAATGCTAGGTTGATGCAGTATTTTTGTTTTAGTGCGTGCCACATTCCGAAGTATACTTGTGCTATGGTATAAGTGCTGCATATTTTTACTTTGTACATTAGGGTTTATTATTTTTATGCTTTCCAAATGCTTTGGAGGGAGAATCCAAAGAGGAGCCACAGAATTTTCCTGATTTTCCAGATCTGAAAATAAACATGCTATCCAGCTATTTTAGCAAGTGTACAGTGTGTAATCAAAGAAATTAATGGCCTTTACCAAGAAGACTGTTTAGTGTATTGTTGCCACCTATGACAAGGATGTACGCAGACTTTAGTATTTATTGTTAACAGCAACTAAGTCATACACAGCAGTTTCATAATTATAACAAGTGTTCTACTTTCTGGAGTAATTTCATTTTAGAGTTACTGGGACAGCTGGGGAGAGAGAAGGTAATGCTTAACTTTAGTGTTTAGCTAGCATTTGTCAAATCTAGCTCTCAGTTCATATAGTTAGTTATAATTATAATAAATATTATTTCATGTTGTGTTTAGAAACTTAATAACAGTCTGTCATTTAAGAGAAGATTATTGCTTATGGTGTTTTAACATGTACTGTTGGACATTTTTGTATGCAAGGTCTGTAGCTGATTTCACCTGGTGTGTGATGCTGTGCATCTGCTCCTATGAAGTATTAGTCTCCTGTAGGACTTCCTTCAGTAAGGTGAATTTTAAGTACATAATTACAGACTGAGTGTTGAGACAACTCTGTCTTTGAAATGGAAAAAAACACAAGTAGTTAGGTTTTCTGAAGTTTTATTGTTCATTGATGCACTTTGTCCCCAGTATGTTTCAGTTAAGCTCCAAATAAAAAAGGGAATTTGGAGTTACGTGTTCCCCTCATCTTGTTTATTTTGGCAGGGAGTAGACTTTTGGATCAATTTTTTGCTTACAGTACTTGTAATTGTATTTCATTATCCATTTTCTTTAACACTGAGAGTGAGTTTGATTTTTATCTGGACTTGCATTTTTGTAAGGGCTCCAAGCTGCTCATTGTTTTTAATCATTGACCATGTTCATACTGTGTAGATGGTTACACCAGGAGAAAGCATCTAAGTAAACTGTAGCTGATGCTTTGTGGAGCTACAAGATTAGATGCATTCATGCTGGTATGCAGTATGCCTTTTAAGTGAAGCTTACTGGCTCCATTCTTCGTGCCAACCTTTGCAGATGCTTCTCAATATAATACTGTTTCTAACATGGTGCCACGAGTCCATGCAGCATTTTTGAGATTTGCTTTCAATAAAGCAGTATTCATGAAGGTTGTACTAAAGACAAACAAGACTGCAAGCTAAATTCTGCTCTTCAACACTGTGTTAGTAAGTCTTTGATCTGTTCTATCAACCTTGCTCTATCAGAGCTGCTCAGAGCACTTAATGAAAGCTGTGCATTTTTCTGACTTCAGATGGAAGCTGTTTTTTTCTTTTTCATTTTTATTTCCCCCCCACATCCCAATTTTCCATAAAATGTGAACTTTTCTAAGAATTTTTATATTTCCTCCCAGGAAAAAGCACTGTCTCTCAGTCTGAAAAGAGAAAGTAGAATTGACTTAATGTTTTGAGCTGGGAGAAGTCCCAGCTGCAGAATGGAGGCGTTTGGAGCAGTCAGGCTTGTAGTCTGATAGCATGAGTTTGTCAAAGTGAAGGTGACAGAAGCTTTTCCAGACAACGAGATATGCAAGCCAAAAAGCATTTCTATCTTTTTTTATTTTTTTCTTCTCCTTGGAAGGAAATTTGCAGAAACTTCTTGCTGTGTTTTGATTTGTTTTCAGATTTGCATTTTTGCCACAGTTGAGAGAAGAAAAAAATGTGAAATATATGAAGCTAGCAAGAATGTAATTTTTCTAATGATAGAACAGAAGAAGTAATAATGTATCTATGAAACTCAAGGAAATTTTTTAGCCATCTTTTCCTTTTTGAAACTGTTGTTAGGCAGCTGTTTCATCAAAGACTCTGTAATGCTCAGCAAACTGATTTCCAGGTTTTTCTTCTATCACATACTAGGATTGATGTATCTGATTATGTCAGATAGAAACAGGCTAATAACAATTTTAAAAGCAAATGCTTCATTGTTCAGTACAAGGAAAAAAAGGTTTCTCTTTCATTTGTTACTCTGTATTCAGGTAAACAGGTGCTTTGATCAAGTAGCAGCATGCATTACCATCAGTGCTGAAGTACAACATAGAATGATCAACTTTTCAGTATACAAAGGTTATAAAACAGTTATTGGCGACAGGATCCTGACAAGAGTTTTCAGTATTAGGGCAGGGTAATCCTAAGGGTTTATGTTGTTGTTTGGATACTGACTTGCATGGGCTTAGGGTAGAGCTCTTATAAATTCAGAGCCAGAGACTGCTGCATGCATTCAAAATATGTGAAGTCCAATTGAGTCGCGGTATTACTTCAGAGATATTAAAAAATTCCTGTCTAATGTAATTTCCTTAATAGTACGTTCAAAATAGCTAATGACTTAAACTATGTACAAGTGCTGCTCTGAAAGTAATGCCTCCTATTTTATTGTGTTGGCCCACGATATCAGAGATGGGTGTTGGTGGTATGGCAGTAGAGGCTGATCCTTCCCACCAATATCCCGTTACGTGTTGTTGCCATGTGACAGATGGCAGCAGAGGGGCAGTCTTACAACAGTGGCATCTGATATGAAAGTGTGGATGAAGCAAAGTGGTGTCATTGAATTTCTCCATGAGGAAAAAATGACAATCCCTGACATTCCTTGACACTTGAGGAAAGTTTCTGGAGATCAACCAGTGGATGTGAGCACTGTGAGGGGTGGGTTGTGCATTTCAGCCGTGGCAGTGGTGACAGCAGGTTACCTGCACTGGTGCAGTCTGTTGCTAGTGCCGCATGATGGCTCTTGTTCTTCTCTGGCAAAAGCCATAGCTAGTGGTGGTATCTGTGTTGGAAAAGCGTGTTTTGTAGCTGAGAATTTGCTCTATCAAACTATTTCACAGTGCTCTTTGTATGGGTTGTAGTTTCCATGAAAGTAAATAGGAGGCATTACCAGCGCAGTCAACATATAAATTCATTTGGGATTTTGTTTATATTAATTTGGGCAGTGGAAATCTCTGTTTCCATTTTTAAATGTTAATCATGAGAATATTGAAAAATTTCAAATATGACCTGAGTAAAACAGTTCTAGGAACCAGAATGCATATGTAAAAGCTCTAAAGCACATTGTTTAGAAAATTGGTTCTGTTTAATTCTTCATTTCTTTTCTAAATCACTGCAAGAACACCTAGTGTAACAAAAGCATTCTTGGTGGTGTTCTGCCAAATATGTCTTCAGAACTTATTGTAGTCCAGCCCCTTGTTGCTGAAAACTCAGCTAGACTGTCCTTACTTTGCAACTAATCCACATCAGTGTATGGTGATTCTACTGAAGCTTTATCAAGAATACTGACATTGCAACTTACTGATCCTCATGTTCTACTTCATTTTGGCAGAGATTTGCTTTAACATGTATATTATTCTGGTATAAATCTTCTAAACTTTTCAGTTGAATATCAAATTTGTTTCTATTATGCATATTGCTCTTCTTTGAAATGCATTAGGGTGGTGTGTCTGATGAGGATTTCTTCTTGCTTTAGGTAGAAGAGTTAGTTTTTCAATTTTATTCAAATGCATGATTTCAGTGGAGCTGTAGTTGGTGCCAGAAGTCTAAGTTATGTCTCTAAATGCTGATTAGGAAAGAAAAAACAAGTACTTAAAGATTTACATAATCAGAGCTTTGGTACAATGTATATCTTCGAATTTTTTCCTTTCTTTTCCTCTTCTCCCCTTTCTTAGGGAATCATTCTATAGAATCATAGAATCAGTAAGGTTGGAAAAGACCATCTAGTCCTACTGTCAATTTAATTAAGCCTTCAGCATTATGAGGTGCTAGGAGATGAGCTCTGACCGTGGCTTTGTAGATTCTAAATTGTATAGATTTGTTAGGCTTTTTCACCAAAGAGGATACCTGGGGATCTAGGAGACACCTAATCTACTGAATGTTTTTAAGACTAGATTGGAAAAATTTCTGTTTGACTGTATTTCTGTGCAAGAAGTCAATAGAAGTGTTTTTATCCTTACAACGTACATTGTAAGCACCCGCTTCTGTTTATAAATTAAAAAGTAGTAAGCAAGATGATTGATGCTGCAGATGTAGAGGGCCAGTAATCATTGCAGTAAAATGTTTAGAAAGAAGATCCACTGTTAATTTTTCAAACAAATAGCATCTCAATTATTGTGGTCAGCAGCCTGTCCAGTGAGAGACCTTCTGAGCCTTTGTTGCACTAAACTCTCATTTCTTATCTTCATTAAGTCTGATTGCAGTGCAGGAGTATTATGAACTGGGCTAATTGCTCTTCACAGATATGTATGAAGGGTTCATGACAGCAGAAGAGATGGTTGGAAGGCAGAAGGGGACCTGGATGCCTGGAAGCACCTCTGTGACCAATGGGACATCCTCTAGATGCCAGACTTGGGAGAATTCCCTGTGTACATATGGAGCTCAGTGCATATGGTGCTCGTGCAGAGAGCACTCTTGAGGGAATTCTCTAAGGGAAGCAAGTGCAGTTGTTCTCTCTCACCTGCCAGCATGGTCATGCAAGCCAGCTTCTCAATACTTAAAAAAATCAAGGCAAGCTAGTGGAAGTTCCATGTCTGTTCTCCTAGTCCACCCTGTACTTTGGGGATTAAAGGTAATTCTCCTTCTTACTAAATCAAAAGTCATTTTGACTAGGGAAGTGAAAGTACTTTTTTTCTCATTTAAGCTATGACTTTTAATGTAGGTGGTTAATACTAGGAAGAATCAATATTCACCCACCTCCAGTGGACTGATGTCTGTTCTAGAGCTGTTAATTGTGATGTTCTTTTCTCAGCCAACAGCATCATCTCCTGTTTTTATTTCCTACATTGTTTTTTTTCCTAGTGCAACTAAAATATTTACTTATACTGCCAGTCATTTGTCTTAATATAGTAGTGTAGTCAGCTTTAAACCAATTTTACTATCCATTATGAAAGCACTAAAAGCAGGGCATGTTGTTCACTTTCACAAAGCTCACAAGCATTTGCCCATCATCATGATTCCTGGGTCCCTTATGTGTTAAGTGAGCATCAGCAGCAAAGCCCTAGGCTGTGCTCATGCTTGCCTCTTGAACCTGCAGCTATCTGCAGCACTTCAGACTGAGGGTTCTGCAGCCCTCGCCTTGCTGCAGCTCCTGAGTTCCTTATCTGCTCTGTCCCAAGCTTTGGCTCTCTCCATCAGAGCATATTGCATGTGCATTTACCCATGATTTAGCAGAGTCTGTCATAACTGAGAATCATGGAGGAACAAAATTTAAAATATCAAAGGAATTAGTTTCTTTCATGTATACACTTGAGAACTATTTTATACCTTTATACACTGAGGAAGGTGTAGGCGAGAACTGTGTTTTCTTAGGATCCCTCAATCCACAGGGTTTGAGTAGCATGTGCTGTCTGAATTACAGCACTGACCACAGCCAGAGTTCTTTCTTGAGCAGGATCCGTATCTATCTCATTACAGTCTGAGACTACATCTGTATCCTCCTGTTTTTCAAGGTGATCATTTTTTCTTGCTATTACATAGTAAAGAAGTGATGTATAACGTAAGATTTAAACTTCTATTGGTTATATTATTTAAAAGTGTGCATTGACACACTATAATTCCTCTGTTTCATTTTAATAATCAGTACTTCAGTAGCCCAGAGGGCTCCTAGACATAAAAAAAATAATGTTGTCTATATAAATCTACATCTGAAGAGGATACACTAAGTACAGATTACTGTGGAGCATAATGGGTTGAGGAGGAAGAGCAGAGAAGCAAATGTTTTGAGAAATGTTAAGATGATGTACCGAAGGACATGGTTTAATGGGTAATATTGGTGTTAGGTGGACAGTTGGACAAGGTGATCTTGGAGGTCTTTTCCAACCTTGGTGATTGTATCATTCTGTGCTTCTGCCTGGTGGTTTTCAGTTTCTTCAGATAACTGCTGGTTGCCAAGCACAAAGGAGTGCTGATTTAAAACAAAGTGAACTAAAGACAGCAACCAATAAGGGAGAAGCAGGGAGGTAGTCCAAGTGTTATGAGGCTGTATAATAATCTGCAT
Source organism: Odontophorus gujanensis (assembly GCA_013399175.1). Classification (NCBI taxonomy): domain Eukaryota; kingdom Metazoa; phylum Chordata; class Aves; order Galliformes; family Odontophoridae; genus Odontophorus; species Odontophorus gujanensis. The sequence continues at coordinate 107,320 of VXAB01007343.1, read as the reverse complement.
TGCTAAGGGAATGTATGTGCACTGCCAAGGACAGGTTACAGGGAGACAGAGAGTGATGGGAAATACCTGGGGGCTCAGCCCTTCCGTTTTCATAGCATGTGATATGCCAAAGCCTTTTGCTGCAGGGCCTTCTGGTTGGAAATGTTTACCTTCTGCCTGTGCTGCAGCTGGCAGCGCTCTGCGAGTTACTGCGTGGGGAAAGCACATGTTAATCTTAATAAATATTTCATGATGGACATTTATAGGCACAAGAATGGCTAAGTAAAACCAGCACTCTGCTCTACACTAGAGCAGCTCCAAGTGGATGTCCAGAAGGAAATTCACATTGTGTAGTGCCCAAAGAAATGATTGCAACTGCAAATGCAGCACAATGAGGAAAGAAAGAAGCACAGTGTATTCCTCCTTGTGCTCTATCAACTTTTAGCAATACTTTCTGCTTGCAGAACCTTCAACACTGCACAGACAAGAGAGTATGTAGCTTGATATTTGGTTTACCCACTGTGTGCACGAGACTCTCTCTGGGTCATACTTGGTGTTGATAGGTGATCTTGCACAGAGCAACAGCACAATATATTGTTAAAAAACATAGTACTCTTTCTGTTCTTTTTTTTCTTCACTTTTTAAACTGAGATTTGAATATCTACTGCATGAAAATGGTTTCTTACCTAATTTATATGCTCATATAGACTGAATTTTTTTTCATGAACTGGACTGTACAAACTATGGAGACTGTAACTGAAAGTTAAAAGGTGATAGTCTTAACACTGGATGAATTTCAAGATTTGAAGAAATTTTCAAAAATAATAACCTCAGAAATCAGACTCCTCAATTCTTGTCTGAATTCAGTGTATCTGTACAAATACTTCTGTGTTCTGTAGGCTTTGGTTCACTGACAAAGTCCTAAATAGATGACCTAATTTTTCAAATAGAAAAATCTCTTTGGCAATAAGTGAACCTGGAAGTGCTCACCACTTTGGAAAAACAGGTCACATAGCAATTTAATATTCACTCAGGAGTTTCATTCTAGGCTTGTTTTTTTTTAAATATTCATCATGTTCATCTTAATACACACAGGCCCAGAGAGTGATGTATGCATTGTAGTGTAAAATGCAATCAACATATAAATTAGTAAGTATTGGTCAAACCAAGGTCATTTCTGAAACAACTGATCTACAGAGCTGCCTGGGCAAGAGCTGCCTGGGCAATTGTTTTTCAGGAAGTCAGAGAAGGTATACAGAGAAAAATGGCAGTTTCCTTCAATTTGATATTTCCTTGCCTTTTAGCAAGAATCATAGAGTCATCACTCAGGTTGGAAAAGACCTTCAAGATCATCAAGTCCAACTGCAACCTAACTATACTACCCTAACTGTAAGACAAGAACTTTGACTTTTCTCATCTTGATAATGTTCGTGAGTGGAATCTGTTAGACAGCCCTGTCTTACTGATCTGTAGAAAGAAGATGTTCAGCTGGATAAATAACATTTATCAATTTGTGCTTCAAACATTCTCAAACCACAGGTGAACATAGCAGGTCATATATGATAGCACTTTGTACTGATGCAGTACTACTTTGCATACATATTTGCTAATTAATTTCTAAATGTACAGTAGGTATTATGCACAGGTAACGATCTGTCACTTTACAAGAACACTTAGGATATTAATTGTATTCTCAGAACACAGTGCAGATAGTAAGTGCTAAGTGCTATTAATTGGGTTTGTTTAATATTTAAAACTGCTGCAGTTGCACTAATCCTTCAGTACATTGTATTTCAGCAGTGCTTATGTCTGACGTATCCTAAATCAACAATCATTTCAATACCTATTTGTTTTTACGCAATATAGATTATAATTAATCATGTCTTTTGCTGGGGTTGAAAAGAGAACTAGAACTGACCTCAAAATTCTTGTCAGGTCTCTTAAGCTTTAGCATTACACTGACACTCCTGTCAGCCCTACTTTCACATTGATCTCTTTTTCTTTTGGTGTGGGGTAAACTTTAAATGTAAGTGATTGTGGTTCCACTGGCTTCATTGAATATGCATCCTTTGTCCAAGTTAAGTATGTCACTTCTATCATTCTGCCATCTTACTTTGTCTTAGGAGCTCATTCCTGTGCAGAATAGACATGCCCAGGGAAGCTGTGGGTGCCCCATGCCTGGCAGCATTCAAGGCCAGGCTGAATGGGGCCCTGAGCATGATCTGGTGGGTGGCAGCCCTGCCTATGGCAGAGGGAGTTGGAGTCCGATGATCTGTAAGGTCCCTTCCAACCTAAGCCATTCTGTGATTCTTTGATTTTCTGTATTTACTGTCTTGTCTATCTCTAGAACTTTATCCTGTTTCTTACATTCCTCTGCACCTGATCGCCACTATACAAAAGTCCAAGATTTGAAGAAACAAATGTACAGATGTTCTCTGAACCAGTGATTCAGTGGTGAATTTCTTCACAGTTGGAGTTCAAAGAATCCCCCATTAAGAAGAAGGTTCACAAGAAACCATTGATAGTTTGGCCCTAGAATTCATTAGCTTGTTTTCCATGTGGATATGAAAGCATAATTTGTTTCTCTCTTCTATATGAATTACGTCTTTCTGGTATTTCTGTTTTATTTGACTACACAGCACTAAAACACTCCAGAAGCTGCAGTTCTGTAATCATATTATAAAAACAGTGTGTTTTAGATGCGGTTTCCAACTTTTGTTTTTCTTTTTACATATAAGTGGAATCATCAGTGAAATATCAGAACATCAATATATAGGTCCTTGGAGCATAAAGGCTGTAAGACTCCAAGGAAATTTTAGGCTGTTTATCAAAAAGCTGCTATGAAGCAGTAATCTGAATTTATAAGATGAAAAATAATATAGAAATAATAGTGCAATATGTAAAGCCAGAACACAAAGGTAGTAGAGAGCCCAATGAAAACAAGCAGTACTTTCAGTTTTGTGTAAGCAGGATACTGACTGCTCATATTGCCAAGAGGTAATAGAAGGATTTTTGTAATAAACTCAGTATTATGAACTGGGAATGTCAGAAGGTGTGAAAAGACTTGGTATATTAATCAATCAAAGTATGACTTTGAGTTATGAACTTGTCATGTGGATATGAAAAAGGAAATTCTAGTCATAGACCGTATCAGGCAATGAATTACCACCTTTATATTGCTGAAATCTCATTTAAAATTCTGTATGAACTTTGTTCAGCCTTATTTCAGAGGGATAAATTCTCACTGGAGCAGGTGCAGAAAAAGGAGTTTTAACATAACTAGCTAATGAGAATCTACCTCAGGTGGCAGAAACTGAGTATCATAATTAAAGCAACTACTGGGTATAAATAAATGCAGAATACAAACACTGAAGTGGATTTTATTGAACAAAAGTAGCAAAGGCAAAAAGAAATTTTATTTTGAAAGTAATGGGGTATGCATGGACAGTTAAAAAGGCAGAATTTGTCTTCTGAGTAATATTCAATAGGAGTAGTGGGAAAACTATGAGGAAATGGCTTGTATTCTCTTATGGCTAATTGCAAAGATGAGAGTTAATCCGCAGAGATCCACTTCAGTTCTTTGTGGTCTTTAACTTTATACTGTGAAAGACCACTTAAGCCATTGTTTTACATAACCAGAAAAACATGTTGAGGCACATTGTTTCGTGTCCTTACCATAAGTGAAGCACAGGTACTGTGTACTCATTTTTGGTTTTTTTTGCCATATTGCAAAAGCAGTAAAGCAAAGGTACGTATCCATTAACCTTTAACTTTAGTAGTGTCTATTATTACGCAGTAGAGCCTACGTGAGACCTTTTTTTATTGCTTTAGAACTAAAAAGAAATAAAAAAGTACAAGTTAAAGCAGGCCTGTGTCTTAATCTCTTGTATTTGTTGAGACCTAACAAAATGTGTTTTTGTTGACTTTTATTATAAAAGATGCTTCTGAAGGAAATAACGATAGCCAACTTTTTCACATAGTTCTTTCAAGAATGGACCTGCTTATGATACCAGCTAAAATCTTTGGTCCTTAATACCTTAGCGAAAACTTGGATGACGTATATGGTATCAGAACAATAATTTCTCTAACACTAATCCAACTGAACCAATCGAGACACGCCGTACACAAACTGCAAGCATACAATTTGAGTTCAGATCCAATGGGTCATGTCAGGGTGGGCAGTTACCACCCAGTTAGTATGACTGCTGTGCAGAATTTATCCTGGAGGTTAGTCTCCAGGATGTTATCTCCAAATATTATACCTGTAGCTCCACACTTTCCTCTCCAAAAACTACCTCCAGCTTCACAGCCTCCAGTCTTGTGTCTGGGGATGAGAGCGGATCAGTACCTTCTGAATTTATGCTACTTTCTCTCCATTTGCTATCAGGATCATCCAGCAATAGTCTCAGTTGCTAAGTCTTCATAACTAACTTTCCATTCTGCCACAGGGGCTATGTGATCATGTGTGCTGTGCCCAGCAGCATGGAGTGGGATGCATTTGGTCTTCCAGTGCACTCTTTAGGGCTGAAGGGTTGAGACAGTCTTGAGCCTTTGCAAAATAAACCCCGCATCCTTCCTGACTCCAAGGGCCATCTCACTTCATCATGTAGATTACACAACAGTTTGTTCAGCATTCTTTCTTTTCATGCATTTCCTATTTTTCTCTTACAGATGGTCAAAAGAGGAAGAAATCACTAAGAAAGAAACTGGACTCATTAGGGAAGGAGAAAAACAAAGACAAAGGTAAAACTACATGAGTACATATTCACTGATCGGGTCTTAGTTTTACATATAAGATTTCTTTGTTCTTAAATGTATACTTTCTGAAACAGAAATGTTACCAAGCTGTTGTGCTGCCTACGTATTCATTTCCAGGTGGAAAAATGTGTCATATCCTTTTGTATTTGACATTCAAACAACCCAAATCTCCGGAACTGGAGGCTTATTTCCCAGGAGAAAATGGAGAGTTAAAGGACTATGTCTTTTCTTCCTCTCCATTTTCAGGAGCCGATGCAGAGTGAAGTCAGGATAATATGATCCTGTTGTTTACCTCCATATACACTCCCCCTTTCAATTCACAAAGCATGTGAACCCAGCCCTGCCCAAAGCTAGTCAGTTGGTTTGTTTTTCTTTTTTCTAACCTTAGGAAAACAGACATTGTTTAAAATGCATAAATGCTTCAGTGCTACTGATCAATTGGGTCTTAATAGACTCCGTGTGACATGGATTACAGATATGGTTGGACTTTCTTGTTTGGACACTAAGCAGCTTTATGGGCTGGGTCTTAATCCACTGGACTTGACCTGTAGTTTGCAGTCATTTTAACAAAGTCCAGATGTTGAGAGCTGAAATAGGTTTTTCTGAAAGTGAAATTTTCTGCATGTTGTGCATCTAATTTTGTGTTCACCCCTAGAGAAGAATTTCTGGAAAAGTAGTAGTGAAATTCAGTACTAATATCTCCATTTGAAAAGCACAGAATTTGTAAGAAGAGAAGTGGTGGGGTTACCATGACGTTATTGCTTTTAACCAAATATAGTAGAACTTTGAGATTGCACTGAAAAAAATAAGTGTCCCATTTCAAAGTTCCTTTAGGTGTTTGTTGGGAAGATAATGTTTTACTTTTAATTTTTGTTTGTTGAATGACATCAGATACGTGATTTTTTTGGGTTGAAAATTGACTGTGAAAAGTATTTACATTAATCTGTCTAAAACTGAAAGCCCTGATGTATTTGTTTGGATTAAAGGCAATTGTGTCCTGTGTTGCATTGTGAATAACACGTCTTTCGTTAGTTATAAGAATTACTTGATGTAGAACTGAGCTCACTTTTAGAATGAATCTTTGAGAAAGAGGTCTTTTGGGGAAAAATCTGTTTTGTACTGCTCCTGTCCATGCTTTACATTTCTTTGCAGGGTAAGTAATCTATCATTACCCTAATCCTAATCTATTGCTAGTTTCCATGGTTGTTTTTTTTTCCCCCCCTATAGATCTCCACAGTGTTATGAAATGCAAAGTAACGTAATTCTCTGCGTAAAACCTTCCTGGATGTTCACTGCATTTTCCAGATACTGATATTCATGGTAGTCCGTGCAGTGTGCCTCTGCCCTGGCTAACTACTTTCTGGTTTTTCTTTTAAATAAATGTTCTGTCTCTCACAAACTTTTGATGTGTGAGAGCTTTTATCTTTTCTCCTATATGAGTAACAAACTTCAGTAGTTTCCTTTGACACTTTCTACTCCAAAGTTTTTTGAGTGTCAGTATACATTTTAACTTCTTATCCTCAACTTTTTCATTTAGGGATAGTAAATAATAGGGATAATAAATCAAATTGGTAACACATCAAAGGCCTGATTTTGTTGTTTCATCCAAACCTGGTAGATATTTGCAGTTGCACTTGCAGAACTCCAATGCTTCTTTTCCTTTGGATCTGTGTCTTAATAAGTGATAATTACCTTTTGTGATGAATACTAATGATTATCCAAGAGTTGCTCTTTATTCCTCTGTTACCAAAGATGATTCAAGCAACAGTCCTTCCATTTCCTTATACTCTTCTGTGGTGTCTTTATAGCATAATTTTATTTCAGCTGCCCTTAGTTTCTGATGATTACAGAGCTGCATTTATTGGTTGAGAACTTGAAAATGGTGTAATTTTATGCTGTTATATTTCTTCGTTGTTGCTGATTTTTTTTGTCTCTACCTTGCATGATAATATTTATACCACACTCAATAACATTTGGAATATGCTTTCTGGTTTTGTTCAGATAGATTTTCTGAGTGCACCTGACCATTTAGGCTCAGTAGTTACCCACAGCAAAGATCAGCACGTTGTGCTTATTCATTCCTGTATATATTTTTATCTACTTCCCATTTCTTAGTATTGCTCATATCTTCTACTTAACTTTAGCCAAGCAATTTTAAAAATCATTCTGCTGATTCTAATTGAAATTCCTTTTTTACTTCTTTTACCTTCAGATTGTTTCAACTCTTCTCTCTTCCACTGCCTTAGTCTCATGTGTAGGTTGAATTCCAAGATGTCTTTTGCTTTCTAACATATATTACTTCTTCTAATCCATAAAATAGTATAGGAACATCCCCTGCAGGGAAAATACTCCAGTGCTATTTGAATGAGATAATCTGTTTCTATCCTTTGTCCAGGCCTTGTGGATTGACAGAGGTGTTAGGTTGGTCAATAAAGAGTACAAAAACCAGGAAGTCTAGAAGAATCAGGTTTCCTAACAGAGACAGCAGAGTAAAAAGAAAGTCATGCTATCTCTTGTTGTGATCAGCAAACATTAAGCACAAATTTGCAAAGGTAGCTGCATAGGTTACCCCACATCTCAGTGTTTCTTAATAGTATACAATTCTGTGCCCTATTGGGTTATTAAATGTTATCTGCCCTACAGTTATTTGCTGAGCACACTCATTAATCTGTGACTGCAGAGTGGATAAGCTACCACAAATGTCCTCACTTGCACCATGTAGGCAGCTAGGCAGACAGGCTTGGTGAAAGACAACAGGAGAACAGTAGCACCTGCATCTCCTGTCCTGCTACCCTGTTGGGATGCATGTGTGCCAAGAACTGGACTTCATGCAGAGGTTTTGGCAGGGTCACAGAACACCGAAATTCAAAGCCATGGAGTTGCAGAGCTTTTAGGTAATGAGCTGGCTTTTGCAAGAAAAATGTAAGGCCTTGTGTCTTTGTGCTGCTCATCTTCATGTCTTGGCAGAGCTGTACCTGCTTCCCCGAACAATGGTCCCTGTGTTGCCAAAGTTCGAGTCAGAGGTAACCTCTGTCCTTTTGTGTCACAGCAAGCTGAAAGTATTTTCCTGATCTGTACCACATTGTTTTTTTAAAAAGCATTTCTACCGTTTATTTTATAAAGGGAATATCTTCCATTACTGGGCAACCAGTCCAAAACAAACACCCTGAGCTGTGGATGTGGGTGTGTGCACACAAAAGGCCAGCAGCACGCACTGTTGACCCTTGAGTGTCCCTGCACCTTGTACCTCTAAGGAATGCCTGCCCCTTTTCCCTTTTTTTCTTGAATGACTGATCACACTGTACCATACTGAGAGACAAGCTGTGAGAGCAGGAAGAAGGACGTCAAAGTGGAAACAGGGAAGCTGATTTCCATGACACTATTTATAGATGAGTTGCAGCTGCCTTTAAGCAAAGAACATTCCCCTCCTCTCACTTGAGCATCACTTTCATAGGCACAGTTACTGCTGAAGAGTACATGAGTAATTCAAAATATTTTGAGTTTCCTGTATTCCAACCCAAGAGGACCCACATATCAGGACAAATAGAGGCCAAGGGGCCATCTAGTTAGGATTCACCTGGAGTATGTGTCACCTGAGAAGTATTTTTTGAATGAACAGCTTTCTGGTTGTTAACCTTGTCAATCACACAGCATTGTGGTCTATCACCCAGTGTTTGATCCTGTGTGTATTTGCACCCAAAGATCAGTAAGGTGAAGGTGGTGCAAAGAAGGCCACAGTGCTGGTGACTGGGGATGCACAATGGAGGCCTTTATGTAAGGATCACGAGGATTGAGCCCTACGTGGTTTATTTTGCTTGCAGTCAGCTTTGTGTCTTCAGGTGTGGGCAGTTCCTGAAAAAGAGCAGGGTGGATTTTATACTGAATTTTGCCTGATACTTTAGCACTGACGTACATTGAAGTGCTCTGGGGCGTGAACTTGTGGAATTACTCTGCCTGTGAAGGTACAGCATCTCAGGTTGGTCCTGGAAACTGTCCAGGAGATGGCTGTGCTTAAGGATGTGGCACTCATTTCTTATGGGACTGTTCTGAGATTTAATTACTCATATCATAGGACTTACTGCAATCTGTGGAGTTTTTACTCTCCCAGTGTCAAATTTATTTAGATAGACCGTTTAATTGACCTGTGAGAGTTTCAGCAAGCTGTTATGCTTTTGAAGGCCAACAAAGACACTAAAGTAGAACTGAATGCACTTTGAACAAGATTGATATCTTTATTTTGTCCTTTTTGACAGGTACGTCTGTCAAACTCTAATTAGAAGGGAAAAAAAAATCTGGAATAAGTGTTTTCATTTGTTTTTACATCTCTGAGTGACTCACCAGAGCAGGATATAGCAAAACTTGATGGTTGTAAATGAACGAAACAGGAGTGCAGCACTCCACCCAGATATTTAAGCAGTGTTTTCAGCTGTTACCATTCAATATCTTTGCTTTTCTCTACCCTACCTCCTTGTTGTTTATGGACACAGTGATTCTGAATTGCGTTGTCTACATGTGTCTCCAAATACTTGCTTTAGGTGCTGACAAACAGTACTATGGCTGGAGGAACAGTAAAATGTCAGCGCTGCTCAGAATAAGAAATTCTCAGGATGCTCTGCATGCTATTGGCTGGGTACTTTTCCCTTGCAAATTCACTGCTAATTTTGACGACAGCAGAAGTGGAGCCTGTCATCTGTCTGCTGCTAGCAATGCAGGGATCAGCGTAAGCATACCTACTTGGAAAGTACTCACTGACGTTCATGGGGGAAATGCCTCTCAGAAAGGATTTCTCCTAAAAGATAAACCAGCTCCATTTTTCTTTGGTTCTAGTGAACTCTACAGGTGAACCGAGAGACCTGCTTAGAAGTAATAATCACTTGTTATGGGATTTGTTGAGCAACCTTCTCCTGATGTTTCTGTGTGGAATGTAAATACTTGACACATTCATCTGCAGGGCCTTTGCAGAATTGCTATGTATGCTGTAGCTTCTGAGGAGAATTTTAACTATGGGGTATGCAGCTTCAGGAGTGATAGCCCCCCCCCCACACACACACCATTTAAATATCTCCTTTAAAGCATGTCTTAGCTGTCTCTCTGTTTCAATCATTTAAATGCTATCAGTAGGAGCACCTCTGTTGAGCTAAGTCACAGGATTTCATCATCTCAAAACAGCATTTAGGCTGTACTTAGAAAAAATGAACAAACAAAAAACCTCACAACAAAAGGCTAAGGAGACTATCTAAATTTGCTGTACTGTTTACTATTTGCATTATTAGTTTTGTAAACCTCATTAGGGTCTGGAGTATAGATAGACCTCAGAGGATCTTAATAGATTGTTGTCGTTTGTGGGATGGGAACCACAGTTTTCACTAATGTAATCTTCAAATAAGTCTTTGAATCTTTATTTGGGGTAGGAGGCACGAGGCCAGGTAGGCTAACTCTGTGGGTTAGCATTCTGGTTGTCATCATTTGGTTAACAAAGAACAGGATTTCTGATTTCTGGTCACAGAAACTCTTATTTGATCTGACTGAAAATATTTATGTGAAATGCTGTTTGTTTGGGTTTTTTGTTGTTTGTTTTTAATTGAAAATGCTGATTTACCGTAACAGAAGGATTTTTTAGAACATACCAGTTTCAATCACAATTGTAATTTTGTTAGCTGTAAGATAGACTTTCTCCTAAGAGAAAGATACGATTCACCCATGTCTGAAACTGTCTCTAATGCCAGTAAACACTCATAGCAAAATGGATCAGAAGTCAATTACATATATGCTTCTGTTTAGGTTAAACGTGTTAGTCTGCATTTCCAAGGTGATTGCCCATTCTGTCAGCTTGTTTCTAGTTTTTACACAGCACTTATTTTTAAGCAGCACATTCCTCTAATTGGAAAAGTGACTGAGGTTTCTTTGGGCTTACAGGCAATAAGTAACTTAGTAGCTTTGTGACGGTGGTATTCCTGCAACTATAGAACAGACCAAAGTTTGAGCCAGTGCACTAAGGAACATTTTTTCATACAAATGAAACACTTTCAACAGTAGGGATCCCCAGCCTACAGCTGCAGTTGGTACTTCTACCTGGACTGTGAGACCAGAACCTGAAACTTGCATGTCGTCCATCTGAGAAGGGGCTGCGTGACTCTCTATGAATAAAATTCTTCTTTTTCCTAATGAATCTGAAACTTCAAAAAGGAAAGCATTCACCCTAGTGGACATGTAATTACCTGTCTAACAAAGAAATTAATGGAATCAATGCTACTGAAGGTAGTGGGAAAAGAGGATTGTAAAATATGCTCTCCTCTGCCACACCACCCACACCCTCCCACGCACAAAATTGTGCTGGGAACTTGATTCTGTAAGCAGTCTGCGGTGGGTGCAACCAATTCTCTTGATTTCAACAAATGAACAAAAAGTTACTGATGTTGCCAATTTTGTAATATAATTATCACTGCCAGCCAGCATCACTTCCATCTGTATTTAGTCTGAAAATCAGCCAGTTGATTTGCATCCAGTTCCCCATCACTGCCAGATACTGAGAAATTGGGGAAGTGGTTCATGTCCTCTGAGAATGAGGCGTACAGCAAAGCAGCATAGAGCAGAGGCTCTGTGTCCTTTCATTGCTCTGCAGTGAAACAAGAGCAGTTAAACAAGTCATTTAGCAAATGAAACAAGAGCAATTGAAACCTTGGCACCCCACACCTGAGGATTTGAGAAAAGGACCAATACCTTAAAATACTGGCGTTTACATAGCAAAGTTGGAGAACAAGGCCATTTTAATGCAATCCACTCAATTGAAACAGTGCTGAAAACTCATTCCCTGCTGGTCCCCACCCATTTCATCCTTGTGTTGTACGATCAAAGACATCATCATGCTGTTGGGTATCACCCAGCTGTGTACAACCATCCCATCCCAATTTGAAGCACAATTTACAGAAGCATTTATATATTTATTGTTCAGGTTTTCATTCAGCTCAGTGGCTTTTGTCAGGAAATGTTGAGGAAGGACAGATAAATAGGAGTGCTGGAGGTCTAACAAAGTTTGACAGTCCAGATGGGAGTCACATTGCAGATGTGTGTTTCAAGTGAATTTTCAAAGTAAGCCTGAGGTCTTAAATGTTCATTGGGAAGATAATCCATAATATAAAATGTTTCAGTACAATTAATCTCATCATTTTATAATCACCCGGGTGTAGGAGGAACAAGCTTAACTCTGGGCTCCAGGAACTGGCAGTCTCTGCATTGCTTGACACCCATGTGATGATGTACTTTCTTGTCCTAAATTAAATGCAGATGGTTTTAGATATTCTGCTCACTGGTCACTTCCAGACTTGTTTGATATGTGAGGATCTGCTTCCTGATTTAGTTTTGTCTGGTCACCAAAGTTAGTTCACATCTTAACATTTCGTATTTTCTGAAGAGCAGTAGGCTTTCTCAGCAAATGAGAACAGGCCCTTGTCTCTTTAGTATAATAGGTTAGAATAGGTTAGTAGTACACTCCCTCAGGATTCATATAATATACTCTTCTCTCCAATTCCTTTAATCTTAATAATAATGTAAACAAAAATAAAATTTGAAGATGTCATCAAAGATGTAGTCAAACTCAGTCCCAGGAAGAATTTCAACCTTGAATCATTTAGACAACTGTGAGAGGGTGGATGTGTAAGAATTTTACATGTGCTCTTTTTATTTTTTTTTTAGATGCCTTTAATTTCTAGTACCTCCTGTGTCCCTGATGCTGGCAGGTCAGAAGCTGGAATCTAGTAAAAGCTCACCAGGATGAATGGGCTCAATAGCTATTTTATTCATTCCATTTGAACATAAAACAGTTCTGATTTGTGGTCTGACCCAATAGTTTTGATTCTACTAATCTTCAATAGGTAAAAATTTGAAACTTGATGAGAGTTTCAGTTACTGGCTGATTCACTGTGAAACATTTTTTCTGATCCCTAAAACATTCTGGGCATTTGAATTTTAAGACCTGAATATATGCTGGTTTGTACATTACAGTTATATTGACATACATACTCCACACTTCTATTGATAGGGGGTGGATTTATAGTTCTGTTAAAACTATATCCTTCAAGGCTTAGTCTGATTAGTGAATACACTTACTAATGTCCTGTGCAAGTAGCAGCACACCCTCCTGACCTGTGATGGGCCCTATATACATGCCTAAAGCCTTTCCCTCTGGTGCATTGCAGCACTTGTGAGAGACAAACCTGATGAAAGGATCTGAAGTGTGAGAGCTGTGGCACAGGAGCCAGGCTCCCCAGGCTTTGGGTAGGATTCCAGAGTCTCTGATGGCCATGTGCAGTGTTTCGATGTAGCCAAGACTTCCAGTTGCTTTCAGTGGAAGTTAAGGTCTTAATTAGGTCTGTTCCGATTTTCCAAGGTTCTGTGTGGTGTATCATGCAAGATCCAACTGGAGACAGGAGTCAGATACCAGGAGCTACAATTACCTGGCACTCATCCACTACTATTTTATTGTTGAATGTTGTCGTTATTGTGCAGTCCTGCACCTCATCAGAATCATTATATATTTAAAGAGACTTCAGATTGTTTTTCTTTTTAACAGTTTAATACTGAATTCCTTGTGTACTAAATAAATATCAGATGTTCAGTAAACACTAACTTTTTTGTTGCAGAATTTATTCCCCAGGCTTTTGGAATGCCCTTGTCGCAAGTGATTGCTAATGACCGGGCCTACAAGCTCAAGCAAGACTCTCAAAGAGAAGAGCAAAGAGATGTTTCAGATTTTGTGGCCTTTCTCTTACCGTTTGGAGCAAAAAGGCAGAACAAAGAACTTTCCAGCAGTAACTCATCTCTCAGCTCCACCTCTGAAACACCAAATGAATCCACTTCTCCGAACACGCCAGAGCCAGCACCACGAGCAAGGAGGCGTGTAAGTACCTCTGTAACTACAACCATGCATGTTCTGTGGAGGGTATGGCAGAAAAAACATTGCATTTGTGGATTGTGGTGTATTCCTTCTGTCGTGTTTAAAAAGTGATATTTTAAATGGAAGGCAGCCTTGTGAATACCAGAAACCCCTCATTGTAGAGGAAATCTTTTTCCACTGCTGATGGGAAAAGATCATATGAGCCGTGCAAATCTTTTGCAGACCTCAAAGTGTCAGAGAAATAATTTAGAAAACCTCAGTTTACTATCTTTAACTACCTGCTTATGTTTAATTGTTTTAGATTTGTCAAATTCCTGAATTTTGAACTAATTCTTTCATCTAGGGAAGACTAAACCTATGTGATTAACATTTGTATATATGCTTTTGTTATTTTATCTTTACAGACTTGGAAATAAATTAACTATTAATCATCTTTGTCTTAATATTAATAAAAATCCCCATGGTTTAATTCAGATCTTGTCCTTAGTACCAAATAAGAAGTTAGCAGTATAAATTTGTACCAAGCTCTTAAAAATAAATTTCTGCACACAGTCTAAGAAAATGCCTTTGGCAGCAGAACTCAGTGCAGTGTTTTGGGTTGAATGTTAATCCTGCACTTAAAATAGGTAACTGGTAGGCCATTTGCTTGCAGGTTTCTGTTCCTTCTAAGTAAATTTTCTGCTCTGAACTCATAGAGATTACCGGTTCTCCAGTGCTGCAGCTAATAACAGTATTATCAATCTTTTTTCTTCTTGCTTTTTTAGTGGAGTTGCCCGTGCGATAGAGTTTCTAAAATTATTGCTTTTTAATTTGATATTTCAGTAGAGATTAAAATGCACAGTAAAATACTTTCAATAAAACTCCATTTTAAGTAATCTGAGAAGAAATTTAGGATATAAGAACAGATTCTGGAAAATAAAATATATTCTAGTATCGTATCTTCTCCCAGGGATGAAACCTGCTTCAGAGAAACGCAGTATAGCATTCCATAAGCTGCAGTGTTAAGAGTAGTAGATCTGTAGTAAATTGATGAAGACAAGGTTCAAGAGCCCCATGACCTGCCTTCTTTCTCTCTAGCTGTCAGTTGATGCCTATACTTGAGGTGTCAGCAGTCTGTCTGCAAAGAGGTGAGGTAATGATGTTGAAGATGTTTGTGTTATAAACAGATTACACATCCATTGGCCTCTCCAGACCACATTAACAGGTAGTTGTTCTTGCACAAAAGTGCAAAATAGACTTGAATATGCATGTGAAGGGAAATCTGTCAACTTCTTTCAGACTTTGGCATAGACGTTGACAAAAAATAGAAATGCACTATATACTCCCCTTGGCTTCAGAACCTGCTTTCATATGCAAGATAATTCGTGTGTCCAGATGTGGGGCATCTTCTGTTCTTTTTGCATAGTGTGATACAATCTATAACTTGTATTTGACCAGACAGCAAGCAGAAAGAATCCAGATCCTTTGTTACCTCCAAGGAATAGCACTCTGTCAGGACCAAGTACCTAGAAGCCTACGGGGTTTTGACTTGTTATATTCTTTTAGTACAATGATTGCTGTTTCCAGGCTTTTGAACTTGATTCTTTAGTCTGTAGTCATGAGGATGCAATAGAACATACGGAGAAGTAAGAGTAGACTGAAATGAGCAGTATGATGAGAAGGAAGCTGCCATTCTCTCCCTGTAATGTACATTAGTTACACTGTTTTTTACTTTAACAAAGAAAAAAAAAAGGTTGATTCATGCAGTTGATGCAGCCAGTTTCTCACAGAAATGCTGCAAAGGCACTTGAAGTGCAGGCTTGCCCACAAAGCCCACTAGCATTTTAAATTGTAGAGATTGTTTGTAAACTTGCCATTCACTTCCATGTAACTGTCATTCACTTTTGCATATTCCCACGAGTCTTCAAGCACTCAGCTGAGGTTGTCAATAAGGGATATAAAATAATGCTGTCAGCAGTCCTCTTGATGTTGGTACTGTGGTTCTCTCTTTCTCTCTCATCCAAGAACAAGACTGATATCGCAGTAGCTTCTTTTTTGATGTGAGATTTCTGCTGAGCAGTTGAAAGTTGAGGCCCTGGTGATCCTTCAAGACATTTTCTATATGCTTATTCTACTGCATATTATGACTGTGTGTTAATATATTATTTAGATATGTTATGCAACCAAAATTTGTGTATCCAGAGCTCAGTCCTACTGCTTGTTTAAAGAGAAATTGGGTCTATCATGATTTGTACTCAATCTCTTTCACGCTTGGTAATTTTGCCCATCTTTTCATTAGAGATGCTGGTTTCTAAAGCCCTTAAAAAATAAAGAATAGTTTTGTCTGACCTTTCCTCCACACCTGTCCCCCTACCCTTCACTTTCTTTTTGCTCTCTCCATCTACTTTTTATTCTCCATTTTTCTTTTTGTTTCTTTAAGCTTAGCTTAAGATTACCCATTTTATTCAGATTCTGAACTTGGCATGGTGAAGGATGCTAACCTTGACTTGGTGTGGCCAAGTAGTGCTCTACTTCAGCCACTGAACTCACAGTCTTTCTTCCTAAAGCGTGCTCAGTGTCCCAGATAATCCAGAACTTTGATAAAGTGCCCAAGGATAATGAACAACTGACTGTATTTACATCTATTTTAGAGATCTGAATCCGACTTAAGTGACTCTGTGATAATAATGGTTCATGAGATGAGGATGTTTTGCAGATAGGGAGCAGTAAGCTAGTGTATAAAGACAGTCACCTGTCATATGTGAGCTGCCTGGGAACAGCAGTGGTGAGCATGGCATTAGGATTTTCAGTGTCAGGCAACTAATTTTGATATCTGAAACCCCAAATCTTTAAAAAGAAAATAGAAAAATATTTCAGCTTGGAATTTTACAAACGTGGATCACACACAGAGAATGTTGTTTGGTTTTGGTTTTGTTTGTTTGTTTATTTTTGGAAGGAAATGGTAAAGGGAATCAAGCAGATGTATTCCTGAGAAACTTTAGAAATCAAGATTGAAGTTGCATTCCGAAGAACTATTTAGAGGTGTGGGTCAAAAAAAATTATCTAAAAACTTCACTGTGTTTTTCTGCTAAGTCTTCAAGGTGTTATGAGGCACAAGACTATCCCTGATGCATTAAATGCTTTCTTTTAGGTAGAATGAACTAAAAATATTCAACTTCATTTGAAATCTTAGTGGAATTTCTTTGCCTTACCTCCAAGGTGAAAATTTTTAGAAAGCTCAGTTTTCTATCTTGAAGGAAGACAATACTTCTAGAGCTTGCTAATTCTGTAGCAACTGTACAGTTTCCATTCAACAAACAGAGATCTTGCTGTCAGTCTATGAGATATGTGTCAGCAGAAAAGCTTGCCTTGAAGAAATCAGAGATCTCTGCAAAGTTTAGGAAGGAAGTTCTGCATTTTCTTCATCTAGATACCTGTACAGTACATTTTAAGTTATGGTAAACTGTATTCTTTGCATTAGAAGGTAAGAAAATAATGTACAATAGAAAGTTTTAATGAGAAGGTATTTTTTTTCTTTTTAGTTATTATTTTTGTTACTTGTAAGTCTAGATATCCCCTAAAATATTTTTTGTATTATTAAGTTTAATAATAGCAGACTAACTATGAGGTAAATGATAGTTCTGAAGTAACAGTCATGTTGTGGTTTGAAAAAAAACCACTAATCTTCGTTTTCACGTGTGAATATTGAAAAAGGCCATAAATCTCCTGTTGTTTGTGCTTCTTTGTCCTTTGCTGACTGCTTGAACCTTTGTGCCTCCCTGTAATCCAAACATAATGTTCAAAGCATTCTTTGGAATTTTAATGATTTTAAGATACGTAAAGTGAAATTACCCAAAGAAAAAAAAATCACCTCTGTATTCTCTTGTGTGTCTTTGTTCTGTAATAACATGGGTTTATTTCAATCTCTGCGATCATACATATTTGTGTAATTAGTCAACTCTACACGCTGTAGAGCTGTATATCTATTTGTATAATTTTCACTGGTACAATTGTTTAAAGTGTGGAAGAAGTAGAGAATCAGGTGTAAAAATGTGCATATATCCTCATGCAAATATTGTACTGCTGACTTGCATGCACAAATTCTGACTCATCCTTGTCCTGAAGAATATCCAAGCTTTTATAACAATAGAAGCTATCGAATGTAAAGCATTTTATTTCTTGTGATATAGTAACAATGGCATTGGTACTGCCCAGATTTTTCCATCCATTACTCTAGTATTATATCTTGACCAATTCATAAAAGTGGTAGAGCAAATTGTATTTTGTGTTTGTTTTTTTTTTTAATGAAGGTAGGAAAAAAATTGTTGTTAGATGAAATACTGTGGTCCTTAGATTCCTACAGCCATACTGAATGTTTATGTGTATATATTTTACAGGGTGCAATGTCTGTGGACTCTATTACTGATCTTGATGACAATCAGTCACGGTTGTTAGAAGCTCTCCAGCTCTCTTTGCCAGCAGAAGCCCAGAGTAAGAAAGAAAAGGCAAGAGATAAGAAGCTAAGCCTGAACCCTATTTACAGGCAGGTTCCCCGGCTTGTAGACAGTTGCTGTCAACACTTGGAAAAGCATGGTAAGAATATTTCATTTTGTCAGGTGTGGCAGATATATTTTTACTGAAGTATAAATAAATATTTTAAGAATCGTAGAATCAAGTGTATACGTAACATTAGAAGCACATCTTTAAAAGCTAGACAGTACCACACCAATTCTCCCTCTTGCTAAAGATCCTGTCTCACAAATAATTTCTTTGGAGATGATCTCCTCCCAAACTGAAGATCTACACTACAAGCTTGCAAACTGGCTCATTCAGCATGGAGGAAGAGCACTTTCTTGGAGATCATTCATTCAGTGCTGGAGTGCTCAGCTCTGCAAGAATGACTTTTTACACACTACAGGTTTACTCACAGCATGAGAATGAAAACCTGAAAGCCAGCTAGTAATTCTTAGCAACCAGTGGATCTTTAGACATAAAGACTAAATGAACAACTTATGCTACCGTACCAGACGTAGCTAGAAATGACACTGGAAAATAGAAGTTCAGAAGAACAAATATATCCCATGTCAAATTATATTAAGCTTGAAGAAGCTTCTTCATGTTCACTACAAGCCTTTGAGGCTGCCTATTTGTCTCTGACTTGAATCTTGTTGACCAGTGTCAGGCTCAGACCTGCTCTCTGAAAGGAATTATTAAATTGTGCCAATATTCTTCTTCAGGCTTCATGATCATTCTGATACTGACATCCCACCATCTTTCCGTAATGCAGAAACAATAGCAAATCAAGGTATCTGTTCAGCATCTCTCCCAAGGTATCTTTGCTTTGTAAAGAATTTTTTAAAAGAATTGAACTTGGCAACAGATAGATCTATCACATGACCAGATGAACAACAAAACATTAAGTAATGATGAATATAGCATCAAATGCTGCATCTGATGCTTAATTTGACCAGAAAGAAGTCATTTACAGTCTCTGAATTAAAGGCTTTTGCAGATGAGGGACTGCAATTTAAGCAACAATGCTAAGCTTTTGTAATACCCATGCAGCTTACAAGTATATAAAAGAAAACAATGAAAGCAAGTCATTTTTTTACAGAGACTAGACATCATGGCTAACAAATGTGGGGATGATTAAGTTTAAGATGAATGACTTCCATCCTTTAAGTAAGAGTTTGGTGAACATAAATGTGTCTTAGGCAGTACAGAGAGACTTCAAGCAGCGTATCCTAGCAGTCAAGTGCTTTATCTGCTTAACACACTGTAATAACAAAGATTGTTTTCTACACAACACTTTTTACTAAAATATTTTTATTAAAATTTCCTTTTAAACAAAACTTACAATATTTCTGTGTACATTTTCTAAGAGCACAATATAGTGTCATGCAACACGATCATCTGATATCTGAGATAGTTTGGGGCAAATATTGATGTTCTTAATTTTCAACTTAACCTGCAGCCCACAAAAGTATTATACAACAGACATCAAGACTCGCTGACTTTGAGAAAATAAAGAATTCAGAAGACAAACTCAATTGTTATTTCATTGATTTGGGGTAAAAACTGAGGACAGCAATCCTGGCAGCAGTCCTCTAGAAACATAACTCCAAACTATGTGATAGATCATGTTTTATATTCTGAATATATGTGATTATATACATTGGTCTTTTATGACAGTTTTTCAGCAGCAAGCTGCAAAGGGACTCCACCTGTATGTTTTAAATGATTATTAAAAAAAGAAAAGAGGCTTATGTTTTTTAGATCCTTGTTGCCCCTGGGATCAGGTCCCAAAGTTGTAAAGGTTTGAAACTTCCTGCAGACCCTTAGTGTAAAACAAATATGTCATTTTTGTGGGGGAACTGGTAACCAGCTTTCAATTTTTGCCCAGAGCAAGTATCTCTGTCTCAGTTGATTCCTTGCTAGTGTTCTTAAACTACTAAATTACTTCTGTATTATTCTGTCAATTCAATCAATTCAATTTTCTGCTATCCAAAGACAGAAGAATATTTGAAGAGAGTTGTCATGTTGAGACTAACAGCTAAAAAATCAAATCTGAGCTGAATTTCTCTGATGAGAATCTGCAGCTCCACATGCTGAGGACTTACACATCTCCAGCAAGCAGTGTGACCTCATGGCTGTTCTAAGGGGGAAAGCATTTGTTTTACAATGCTATTTATCATTTCTTGTATATCAGTAGGGAAGATTAATGCTTCAGAGTAGCCTTCATTAGACTGTAAATTTTTAAAAGCTTTTAGACAATTTCATCCTTTTTGAAACTCATGTACGAAATGATGTATATTCACAGATGTTCAAGCCTGTCAGATTTTCACTAATATTCTCATTGCTAAAGACTGTGGCACCTCTAAGGTGACACTTATTCTCAAATATTTTAGTTTCTGTTTCTGGACAATATATGTCCATTCATCAACCGCATGTTATAGTTGGTTTGATATTGTGCCAGTGCCTATGTACAAGATTAGAAGAACATAGGAACTGATTTCTCATGGAATAGCAGACAGCAGTCATTCCAAAGCTTAAAGTTTGAAGGATGCAATAGGCAAACTTTCTGCATTGCCTGAAGTACAACAATATTTGTTTATTATTTTCCTTCTGTAAAATAGTTCCTACCACAAGTAGTCCTTTCCATTCATCATCTGCCTGAGTGCCCTGCTTAAGTTTCTTTGAAGAAAACTCTCACCTTTGCACTACTAGGAGCTATACAGCCAGTGGGTCAATGCAAACACCAGCTGCTTCCTGTATTCAAAGCCACTGATCTGTGTCCAAGTATTATTGTGTTGACCATTTCCTTCACTGTCATTCCTGAAAGGGCCACTCCAAATGCTGAGCAGTGCCTCACTGTCTGCAGGCCTTTGTCCCTCACAGATTAGTAGTGGCACTACCAAGATGGCATCATGTCACAGAGATACCATTTTGTGGGTTATGTGATGTGAGTGAGATCCATGAGAACTACATTGATTGTCTGCTTATTCCAAGACAGCTGGATTTTGTCTCAGAGCAGTAAGTACAACCCTATAGAGAAATACATTGCTTTTGTTGTATTTTTTTTTAACCCTTTAAAGCATATGGATAGCCCAGATTGCCTTGATTCAATGTGATTTTAAATAGAAATTGATACAATAAAACACTTGTCTGATGTGCTATATTTGCAGGTCTCCAGACAGTGGGAATATTCAGAGTTGGAAGTTCAAAAAAGAGAGTAAGACAGGTGAGTGGATATGGATTTGCCTTTGACTCATCAGGTACCGCACAGATTTCCTCTTTGTCCCTCACCTGGAGAAATTCAGGCTTTCTATGTCAGTGACCTTAGTATGTTTTTGTTAGCTCATAACGGGCCATTTTCAGCCATCTTTCACATTTGGTGAAATTTTTGCAAGGATCTCACTACATTGATAGTCACTGTATATTTTGCTCTGCAGAAGTACCAAAGGGTTGGAGATTCAAATAGCCTACTGCGATGAAGTTTTCCAAAGATTTCACTGTAAGGAAATAGAAATCTTGGATGTTTGTTCATCTCAACAGAGCAGAAGCTCCCAAAGTAAACCTAAACTGTAAATCTTTTTTGGAAGAATTACACTATGAGGAAATATGGAAGTACAGAGCAATGTCTTTGACCCTGTGAGAAGCTGGAGCGAGGTAGACACTCAAACTGCTGCTCACATACATCGCCTTGTTCAACTTCAAGGTCAGAGCAGACCTATCCAATTCCTAATCTCAGCCAAATGTTGGAAAAGCAGAAGTTGTGTATAGCTAGATTCCAGAGACAAGGTCAGAAGTGAGTTTTTCCTCAGCTATTGCATTGTTATTCCAAGAAGCTGGGAATACTTGTTGTGTTAGAGCAGTAGAGAATAGTGCTTAATGGTTGTACGATGCTTAGGGAGATAATAAAAAGTAACAGTAGAATACTCCTGCTAGAAATTGTAAGACCAAAATGTCAAAATAGAGCAGAACAGAAGAAATCTTGGCAATGCTGATCCCAGGAATAATAGTACTGTTTTCCAAAAATACACAACATAATTGTTGGCTCTTAGGAAAGTTATCATGAATAGCTAATCTAACTTGAATCTGAATGGCAGGAGAGTATAACCTACTGATTTGTAGTTTACTCTCTATCAGTTATTATTGCTGTGTGGCTAATGTACCATAAAGCTGAGAACACTCGTGGTCTGCGGAGACAGTTATTAGATCAACACTGAACTACTGAAAGTATTGAAAAGTGAGTTGTCTGTCATTTGCGTTACAAGCATCAACATCAAAACACTTATTATTATTCAAAGATGATACTTGCATCATACCTCTGGGAAAAAAGCAGAGAGCTTGAATCATTTGCTTGTATCCTAAGCCTTACTTCAAGCATCACTTTCCCCAGTTTTTTCTTTTAATCTGTTTTGAAAGCTGAAGAAACTGAGAGATTTGGGTATTTATGTATTGTATTACATTGACTAATTCATTGAATTAGGTGAACTAATTTATTTTATTAAGCAACATGGAAGCATCACATTGGCCCTGCAGTTAAAATAATAAATGCTGTCAACATGAACACATGGGAAAGTCTGGATTCAATTAAAATTCCATTCATTTTCTTAACCATGGAAAGCCAGACCCGGTACTCAGATTTTGGTGTGCTTTTGCAGCTGCTCTTTAGTTGTGTACAGAAAGTAGGCGTAGTTTTGTCTCTCTTTCTCCTCCAGTTAGAAGAAGTCCTGTTTCAACTTTTGCAATAAATACATAAATAAGTGCGATGTGACACAGGTTTTGTTTATGGTGAGCAGGAAGAGAAAATCAAAAACAAGAGTATGCAATTACAAACCACTTTACTGCTTTTTCCACATTCACTGGGGTGCAGGACTAAGTCTCCTGAGCTGGCATTGACTGGAAGTGCTGGGTTGGGTGCACCTGGATGCCAGGTACTAGTTTGTACTCAGAAAGAATACAGTTGCATGAGCAGAGCATCACTGCTGAGCTTAGAGAGGGCAGCCCTCTAGGTGCCTTGAACGTAGCTATGCTGTTGAAGCTACTTCCAAACCCCAGGGCTGAAGGGTGGCTTGGCTGGAGCTGTGTTCTCACATCCCTCTACCAGGACAAATGTCCTCAGTGTGAAGGGAGTCTGAGAGACCCAAACTTTAAACTTGGAAATGATCAACTTCTTAACAATTGAGATACCTTGGCCTGAAATGTGCCCATGTTCCACCAATGATCATCTGATATTGTGCTGATTAGCACAATCTATGTAGGCCTCCAAGGATAGCAGATCAGAAGAACTATATTCAAGGATATTCTAGCAGTTCATATTTCAGACAGCTATTTGAGAAATCCATGTTCTTGGTGCTGTGCTGCTCTGTTTCCTTAGCTTGCATTTGGGCAGTAACTGTGGAGTCAATAATCTGTATGTAAGTAAATGATGGTGTTCCACAGTGATGTTCCACATATACCATCAGTCAGAAGAGTAGATGTTAGGAGGGGATGAAATCCCCAGGTCAGCGCTGGAAAATTGTTCAATGCAAATCAATGGGGGAAAGCATAATATTAGATAAATAACAAATTCTGGTCTTCATACCAGAATCATTCATTATTAGTTATGAGTGAATTTAGTAATATTAATAAGTCATACAGGAGGCTCTAGTTTTTATGGAATGCCTTTAACATCCTTTATGAAAGCACAGTTTAAGCAGAAAATATGAGATTTTTCATCCTCTATGCACACTCGGGATAGATTTGTCTGTAATAAAGATTTGCAACAGGTTTTCAGACACGTAGTTTGCTTGTAACTTCCTCATGTTTAATAAGATTTATACTTATTCCCTGAAAAAAGTACATATAAAACCATGGTACCTCATAGTATTAGCAAAGATAAGAGATTTTCCTAGGAAATGGGTTTAGAATATCTTGGCTATTTTCTCATTGAAGAAGAGAGTAAAGACAGAGCTCTCAACCTGAAGAAAGCATTCTGCTATTAGTGTTGGAAGTCTCTTCAGAAAATCAGGCTGCTATCTTTTCAAAAGGCATATTGGTTGTGGAGAGCGATTTCTTCTGCCTCTGAAACATTTGATACTTTTGACTTACACAGAAACTGTCTGAGAACTGTAGTGGAAAAAATAGCAATACCTCAAAATGGTGTTAGTTTGGTGTTTGTTAATTTCCTAATAAAGATCGCTTAATGAGTATAACTACATTAGGAAAGTGGAACAAGATGTGTGGGGACTAGTGCCAAGAAGTCTTAATGAACTTGCCTGTTGAATTCTTAGACTTAAATACATGCAATCTTAATCTGCAAGAGAAATGTGAATTTGGTAGCCTTTAATGTTGCTTTGTTATTATTATCAGTGTTTTGGTACAAAAACATGCACGTTATGAAATGCAGTTTCAGTCTTTCCAAAAATCTAAGGATAACACAATGAGGTAAAATGCCTTTCTTCCAGTTTTCATTATTCACCGTGGCTTCTGCCCTTAATATTAGGCTTGCACTTCTGCATTTACTTAGCATGCTTTTTCATTGAAGAGTGCCATAAATTAGTTGGAGAGAATTTTATTACAATCTGGTATGAACTTAAGTTATGTATTATGGACTAATCAGCAATTAGACATGAACTGAAGCCTGGAAAGTGAAAATGTATTAAGTTACTTCGTGAAAGATCTTTATCTGTTGGAACATACTAGTTGGGACAATGATAAGTGACTGAGATTTTATGTCATGGTCTTTTCCAGTTGCGTGAGGAGTTTGACCGGGGCATAGATGTTGTGTTAGATGAAGAGCACAGCATTCATGATGTTGCTGCTTTGTTAAAGGAATTTCTGCGTGACATGCCTGACCCGCTTCTCACCAGAGAACTTTATACACCTTTCATCAACACTCTCTGTGAGTTTTGCAGCATCTTGATTTACTGATTTTCAAAAGCTTGTTTGAATTCTGTAATTTCTACAGACTGAATATTCTCTTCTCTGTGCATTCAGTACTCTAGCCTTGATTAGCTCATATTTGTGTACAATATTTGTGTAGAATAATTTGCAGAAGTCTTTCTTTGGTTTTCATACTGTGTAAGATTAACCCTGAGAACTAAAACAGAGATTTCACTTTTACATTGATACATGGGACGAATTCATGTTATCTGTTAAATCCTGATCCCGTTACTGGTTCAGCAGAAGCAGATGACAGTCTTCCATCTGAATCCTGATATCTCAACATTGTCAGTGTTTAGTTTGTGTAGCCATTCTCTGACCAAAATTTTAATCTGACTTTAAAAACATAGCATCAAAAGTTCAGTTTTCTTGGTAGTTACTGGTCCCCAGAGTCATTGTGTTAAAACAGTCCCAGTGTATTGAGACCAGTATAAGACCTGAGTGCAGTCTGGGAAAAAGTAAAGTTGGACCCTTCAAGCTCAGGCTACTGCCTGGTATGTGTTCTTCAGTTTCTTGCTGAAACCTTCATGTCTGGAATCCCACATTTGTTACTAGCTACCATTTTAGATGGTTAAAGTCATGTGGTCGTTGAAGTGACTGCATAAACAGTAGAACACCCTTGACACTTCTGGTTGCTTTTCTAGTTTCATATTCCCTCTGTAAGAAGTGAAACTGTAAGTAACTCATTTAAAATGCTTAAAACATAAACTTTACTCGAATGCTTCCAAAGTGCTCCGTAAACCTGTAGCTGTATCTAAATGAAAGTAGTGAAGTAGAAAATTAAACAGAATTTTTGTGTCTGGTGACAACAGTGGAGTATGCAACAGGGATTTTCTCTCTTACAGGCTGCGAGAAGAGCCTATGAACCTGTGAGCAAAATGTTGACCAATTGAAGCAAATATATAATAACAATATTTGTTATGCTTTGATATTTCCTTCAAGTTTTCTCTTTTTCTTCTGATGTATACAAGGAAAATTACTGCTGAACAAGGCTATTCTCAAGTATTGCTTTGGGCTGAGAGTAGTATATTTGTTCTGATTTTAGGTTAGTTGGAGTGCTTTTCTTAGAATGTATTTTTTCCCCTCTTAGTATTAGAGCCAGATGAACAGCTAAGCACCTTACAGCTTCTCATTTATCTCCTACCTCCCTGTAACTGCGATACCCTACACCGACTGCTGCAGTTCCTCTCCACCGTGGCTGGCCATGCAGAAGACACCACAGACAAAGATGGCCAAGAGGTAAGTACACTTGTGCACTTCTGCCCTTTGACTTTGTTTAATTAATGGACTGGAAAGAGATCTTTAGGGTTGTGAAATAATCATAGTGGTGGTATATTCCTGAAAGATAAGGGAGATTTCTTATTCTTGCCCACTCATTTGCCATTTAGTTGTATACTATGTTCTTAGGGCTATAGGAGGGCTACCCCCTATGGGAAAGTGTCAGGCATTCAGGAGCATGCTTTTTTATTCTCTTCATTCCCTGACGTTGCTTTCATATATAACCTTTGGACATAGTTCATTTCTTGTTTCCCTTTGACTCCTTGTGTGCATTAGATAGTGAAGAATAAAAAATAAGAGAGAGGAACTCTGGCTGTGCCCTTCTGTTTGGTAAACCTAATCACTATCTGAAATTAGGATCCATGTTTTCCTTCTGGCCTACTTACTGTTGCAGTCAGAGGAGAGAGTGGAGTGAACTCATACCCAGAGATAATACTCGTAGCTGTATCACCTAGATGTACCTAGAATCATGGAACAGAACAATTAAGATTGGAAAAGACCTCTAAAATCAGCAGATCCAACTGCTAATCCATCACACCGTGCCCACAAACCCCATCCCTCAGTGTCACATCTACACTTTTTTTTGAACACTTTCAGGGACTGATTCTGCCACCTCCCTGAGCAGTCTGTGCCACTTCCTCACCACTCTTTTGAAGAAGAATTTTTTCCTAGTATCCATTGTAGTTCTTTTGAGCGTTGACACATATGCATCTGAGCCAGTCACACTAGGAAAGATATGAGCCTTCCCATTTTCTAGCAGGAAAACATTGGTACTACTGTGCTCCTCTGCAAAAGGTGGCAACTGTGTTATCTTTGAATGAGACGGATACAGCCTGTCACTGCTTTACAAAACTGTACCTGTGTTTTGTGGAAAGGATTTCTCAGTCCTCTGAACTACAGCAGAGATTACTTCTGAGGCTACTTCTGAGACTGCTGAAACTCTTTCTCACTTCTTTAAACACTTCTTGGAGACGGTTGATATTTCAGAATAGGCACTATGAAGCTGTGTTATGCTGAATTTCTGCCTGAAGTCTGCCTAAAGTTTGACAGTTGAATTTCTACCTGAAGGTTGATGGTTGGACTAGATGATCTTACTGGTCTTTTACAACTTTAATGATTCTATGACTGTATGATAAGTCCTAATTCCAAATGCGCTGCATGAGCCTTTCAAATGTTATTATTTCTACCCTCAGCAATATGTTGATAGACAACTACACCGCTATAATGGAAGGCACTTAAAATGAGCAGCCTTTAACAATTTTACTGTGCTTAAAAACACTGTGCATATTAGCCAGCTGAGGCATCCTGTCCAGCAAAATGTTGTCTGTTGGTTTGGGAACATCCCCAAGAGGATGTTAATACAAGGCTAGAGGCTGATGCTGCTTAAGAGAGGAGGTTTATTAAAACACTTGTAATAAAGGCATTTTCATTTTCTTTAAGAGTGCATCAGCCCTGCTACATGTATTTTGGCAAGGCAAATGTAGGTAAACCATATTGACAGTGGTGTAAGCATCAGGAATATTATGTGTAATTTGATATCTTTTTACAGATATCCAGCATTCTGTTCACAATTACTTCAACTATTCATTAATACTTAAGTGAATAAAGGCATACAGGGCAAAAGAAAGTGTTTTGTAGACTGCTATCACTGGTATGAAAACAGGCGAGCTTTGGCACACTTTATGATTCCTTTCAAAATCCCTTCTCTCACAAATATGGAGATAGATGACTAACTTTATTAAAGTGACTCATCCAGCTAATTTCATTGGAAATGTTTACACCATTTTTTAAGGGATGCCCTGAAGCTGCCCTTAAGAAAAGACACATTGTACAAACAGCCTGCGCATGCAGATGGGGGCACAGCCAGGGGCTGCCCTTGGCTCCCTCAGAGCACCACATGCCTGCACATCCTTGGTGGCTCAGTACTCTGACACTAGTTAGAAACTAGGTCACCCAAAAACAGCTGCGTGCACTGTGGTATGCAGTTAAAGGAGTGTTTAACTGTTGTTATGTTGGGGTGAGTGTCTAAAAACGAAGAGTCAGCATGTTCAGTGGGGCTGCACATACATCTGTTTATTGCAGATATCTTTCTGAGATTAAACAGTGGTCCTGACAACAAAAGGAAAATCTGTTTTTACTACCAGCTCTGTGCTACCTCTTGAGAGTATAAAAAAGAAATAAAATTAAAAATTACAAACAAAAAAACAAGAGAACCGGACAAGTGTAGTCAGTCTACAGTTGTAAATTCAAGTGGGGCATTCAGTGTCTGCCCACTACCAAAAATATACCACCTAACTGCCTTTAAAGGATTCATTCTGTACCACTCAATTTGTGAAATGCTGTTTTTCTTCCTCTTTCTGTGCCTCATTCTGTCGTTTTTCAAACTCATTAGATCAAATGTAACCAAAGCAAATGAAGAAAATAGTGCTTATCATATTGGTTTTCTTTAAAAAAAAGAAAAAACCTGCAAGAAGTACTGGTTCAAGTGGTGAAATTCACTTGCATTCTTACATAGTCAAACTGCTGGCATCATCTTCTGCATTCCCAGAATAGCTATCAAGTGGAGACAGAGAGGAAGCACATGATGCTTGCTTTTTCTCTCTTAAAAGAATAGAATGGGGAAAAAGTAGGCTACTCACAAATTTGACAGTGAATATCTTGATTTAATAACCTGTATGACATGCATTTCGCATTGTTTCTGTATTGTGTCTAGCCTTCTGCTTCTTCCAAGGTCAGGCTACTACTGCTTCTTTAAGCACAGATCTATAGATGCAAAAGAAAGTTTAAAAAAAATGTTAAAAATAGTAAATATTTAGCATGTTCTAGGAAACAAGCAAAAACTAGGAGAAAAGTAATAAAAACA
The DNA here is from genome assembly GCA_013399175.1 of Odontophorus gujanensis. Lineage (NCBI taxonomy): Eukaryota > Metazoa > Chordata > Aves > Galliformes > Odontophoridae > Odontophorus > Odontophorus gujanensis. The sequence continues at coordinate 78,140 of VXAB01007343.1, read as the reverse complement.
GTGAGCATACTCCTCAAGTATCCAAACCATTTGACTGTTGGAACTTGCAAAAGCATGCTTTTCTTCACTGTGTCTGCTTCATATCGTGAGTGCTACTGGAAGAAGCTAACCGCTTGCAGTATGTGGTCTGAAGAGACAGTGATATGGTGAGGAAGTGAAGTAGGAGGAGGTTTCCCTGAGTTCGGATGAAGTATGCCGTTTCTGAGCTGACAGGAAATTAAGGACAGACAGTGCTTTCACCTTTTTCTTCTCTAATCCATTTGAAAATCCAGCTAGGGAATCCACACTGCTTCTAGTAGAGGTGTCCAAAGAAAGTGTTCCAACATTTCTGAAAATGGTTAAATGTTTGACTAGCACTCATTTTTTGTTTTGATGAATAACCTGTCAAATATCTTGTGTGTGTGGATTTGTGGATACATTATACCCTGGGAGCCCCCACCTCATTTCTATTCTGTTTTCCAGGTTACTGGGAACAAAATGACATCACTTAACCTGGCTACTATCTTTGGCCCTAACCTGTTGCACAAGCAGAAATCTACAGACAAAGAATTCACAGTTCAGAGTTCAGCTCGAGCAGAGGAGAGTACTGCTATCATAGCTGTTGTACAGAAGATGATTGAAAACTATGAAGCCCTTTTTATGGTACGTGGATGTTTCTTCGTGTTACTTCTAAGCATTTTTAAATTAAATGAGGAAATACCTGGTTGGTATTAAAAACCTCAAAGATGAAATAAACTGTAGAAACTGCATTAAATTAAGCTTGACTAGTATTAATAAACAGAGTAGCTTTCTGTTGAGGCAAATGCTTTGCAGCAGTAGTACTGAAAATGTGTACGTGTATCTTGCTAGGAATGGTTTCTATGTAGATAGGAGTATCTTTCTTAGTAGGTTTCTTTGTGGAAATGAGTGATGGAGTTGGTTATTTAATTGAACACTAAACCACGCGTTATCATTTCTCACTAGTTTTGAAGACGAGACTGAAAATGCCCTTTCACCTCTCAGGTTTAGAAATCAGCTAATTTTACCAAAGGGAAAAGAGCTCCTTGGTTAAAGGAACAACTTTCCCTATCAAAGACTTTCTTGTTGGTCACATGGGAGGGAAAAGCAAAGCCTTCATACTTGTCAGTTGGATAAGAAGAGTAAAGCGTAAACGTGTTGTTCCTGAGTACTTTTCTGTTCTCTTGCTGAAGCAAGGAGATTCCTTGTGGAAAGGATGATGATCTTGGCATGTTTTGAGCAAATGATTTTTATATACTCTGGCCTTACCTTTTTCTGTCTAGGAAATCATAGGTAAATTTTGCGTGATTTGTGCCTGAGGCAGAAAACTCTACTCCAGGGTAGCAGGGGCCAGTTGGTGTGCACCATCCTATCTTAATTTTAGTATAAATAAATGTTCTAACAAGAAATGGAGGTCTTGAAAAGGTAAAAATAGCTCGGTTTGGTGTGGCTTGAAACTGAGCAGCAGTGTATACACTGAGGAGATCAGTTCTGAAAGTAGGATGTGGAATGCTGTGGAGACCTCCTATAGAAGTCTAGACCAAAGCTGCTGCTGAATACAGCACTGGGTGGAAGACGATGGATGAGGCTGAGCTGTGGGGATGTGCGAGTGATGGACACACAGTACTGGAAGAGAAGGTACATACTGGATTTCAACAGGGATACAAGCATGGAAAAGCAGTCAAGGCCCTGTCTATCAATCTTACTTTGAGATGAACTTCTGTATGGCTTTGTCATCTTCTCCTTCATTGCCTTTCATGTCAGCCTTTTCTTTATTTTTATTCTTGTTCCAATGAAGGCACTCAGCAATCTTTTTCTTTCTTTCTTTCTCTTTCTTTTTTCATCACTTTTCACAGTTTGAGGAAACTTCAGGTGTCATTTTTACTTCCAAAGCGCAAGAAATAGGTGACTGAACTCCACTCGTGTGAGAAGTTCTGTTGCCCAGAGCACAGATGGCACTAACATGTATTAAATAATACTTTAATAAGAATACCTGCAATACTTAAAGTATTCTTATTGTTATTTTTCTTTAAGAACACTTTACGGCACAGCACATCATACTTCAGGCATGTGTTCAGTGTGGAAATGCCGGGGCTTAGGATTAGGCTGACCTTACATATGGTATCTTTTCATTTTGACAGATTTATTCCTTTACCTTTTCAATACATGAATTTATGGCTGGAAGTTAAATATGGTGTTGAGAAAAGAGAAGCTTTCTTTTGTTCTTTGGAGCACTTTTTAGATGGTAGAGGGAATTTAAAATCAGATTTCAGAATGAAAAGCTAGCTGCATGTGAGGGAGAATCAAACCAGTCACAGATGCTATCCTGAAAGCTGAAAAAATGTTGATGTAAAATTTACAGAAATTCCTAACAGATGAGCATCTCTAGGTTCTTTTACTCTTCCCATTCCCACTGCTTAACAAAGCGTATGGCACGATTTGTCTGTTTTCAGGAGCAATGTCTAGACGAGCACATGATATTTGATTTGTAGGACTGTGTCACATTGCTTACCATTACTGTTTTATAAAGCTTATACTAGGGTTTGCTTTCAACTTCTACACGTTCATCTCCTAGGCAGCACAGAGAAACTTCTTGTATTCTGAAGGTAATGAACCCAGTGCATTGTTTGGTAATTGATACATAGAAATGAAAAACTCGTACATTACACTGTGCTATAGTTCAAATCATTTGAAATCAGGCAGCAACAATTCATTTTGCAAACCTATAGGAGTGGAGCCAAACTAGGACTTCTGTTTATACTTAACATTTGTGCTATTTAAAAAAACTGAAACATCTGGACTTGAGGATCCAGCTTCAGCTATAACATCTAGTGTATTCATGCCAAGGTGGTTTTATGCTTTGCTTACCATTAACATTAGTAATACGCAAACATGTGGATTTAGCATAGACGATGCTGCCTTTACACCATAGATTTTAATGACTTTAATACCCAATTCCTATCAGTTTCAGTGAGTCTTAGAGATACTTAAGTATGTGTTGCAGGAATGTACAAGGTACTGCTTTTTACAAGTCTCTGAACAACACCCAGCAATTGAATCCAGGGAAGGTGAACTCAATCACCCTTTCCCTCACTGGCTTTGAGCTGGCACAGAGGATGAAGAAGAGAAGTTATGCTTTTAGCAACTCTGCTGTGCAGTTAAATTGCCTAGTGCCCAAATCCATCCCTTCTGCAAAGAAGCAGTATGTAGAGTCTGAAATTTCTTATTTTCATTGTTAGAGGCTAGTGCGGTTTCACCACAGAGGAGGCAGTTGCACACTGCCTTTCTGTGACACTTCAGTAGCCAGGGACAACACAAAGGAGAGACTATAAGGGTCCCTCTGCCCTTCTGTGCCTCAATAGCTCTGATACTCAGCTCAAAATTATCTCCTCTACCAGAGTCCTGACAGCCCCAAACCCTCTGATAAGTCCTGGTATGAGCTCAACAGATGCAAAAGCTGTTATTTCAGTAGTGCCTTGGCTTCTGAATGATCTTACCTTACCTTTCTGTCCCTGAACTTCAACCTCTCATCTATCTGCTGAACCATAATTGCCAGTTAAGCAATTGTTTCAATAATAATTATTTCAGCTCTGTATCATCTTCCTGAAATGTCCATATGGTAATTCTTTATAAATATAAATTGATGTTTATACCTGTGTCATTTCTACACTTGCAAGTTAGTTAACCAAACTGATATAAATTACTTTCTTAGGAATTCCTCTCAGTAGATTCTTAAATGTTTAGCAATGTGATTCTAAGGTGAATAGTGTGTGAAATACAGGAAGGCCCGAAACCTTCTTTACTCTCAGATTTTGAGCTCTACTATATAAAAAGGCTGTCTGAACAGAAAAATCACATGGCCCCAGGTTTTAAAAAATGTATTCCTATAATGACAAGATAATTTATTTAAAGACTAGTATACCATTGCCCATCATTAAGAATTTTTAGAGGTCAAAAGTAATTTCTTATAAGAAAGTCATAGTCACACAATTTTTACATAAACATTTTGAATTAATTTGAATTAAATGATGCACATCTTCATTTATTTTCAAATTATTTCCTTTGTCAAACTAATACATCTTTTCTTCAACTTGACTTCTTAAAAACATACCTTCCAAATTGAAGTATTCCCTTGAGAAATCTATTAGTAATTCTATTCCTATTTCCCAGTAAATGTCAAGGAGAATAAATGGCCCATGCAGTGTGACCTGAAGGTCAGAAGATAGAGGCTCTGACAAATTGCATTCAGAAGTAGATTGCACAGTTGATGACCCATTGCTGAGATTGTCTTGCCTCCAGCTCTATCCATCATGAATCAACCTGAGCTGCTAGCTCAGGTTTCTCGCATGATTTCATCCATTTCAGTGTTTGAATTCAGGATTGGTTACTTGCATTGTAAAACACAATTAGAAACACAATGTTTAGTTGGGCAGATTTAGAGTGCCATTCCCACTACTTGCCCAGGAGATGTTATATCCTGCAACAGCTGAAGCTGTTCTGAAGGTTTATTTATTCCATATCAAATGCACTAGTGAGAGCTGGCAAATCAGAAAGTCAGGGAAGGAAAATGGCACAACTTCTGGCTGAACCTGTTGCTACTATCCAAAGTACAAAGTTTCTAGAGATCCAACAGGATTGACTTGATAACCTTAGTTGTGGACAGATAAACTTTAGAATTTGTATCAGGTAGACAGATTCATGGTGAATATCTTTACTGTAAATGCATTTCCTGAGTATAGAATAGCTGTGATAATCTCTATTTGTAATTGAAGTTGTGACAGTTGATACAGGTGATACACAGTTGCTTGAAATTGAAATTTTTAAGTATCTCCAGATCTTTGAATGGAGATGTAGGACCTTAAACTGTGGCTTTTGTAACTGAAGTAACTGAATAATCCCACCGTTGTTATAATACTCAACTAGATAGCAGTAGGATATTCAACAGTAATCAGCATTTGGCTTTGTACAAAGTGGTCTTCAGTCGTACTTTCATGTGTTATATGAAATTTCGTTTCTAAATGGGAGTGTCTGAATATTTATTGTATATACTCTCTATGAATGTAATTTTACTTGATCTTTTAGATTAAGCATTGTACCATAATGAATGTATGTGGAAGGAGTATTTATCTCCAGTTAAGTATTTTTTTGTTTTCTTCATAGGTTTCCCCTGATCTGCAGAATGAAGTGCTTATTAGCCTATTAGAGACTGACCCAGATGTTGTGGACTATTTGTTGAGGAGGAAAGCTTCCCAGTCATCGTGAGTAATCACTTTTTTCATCATCTTTGTTTCTGCTGGGAATTTCTATCTCCCACTGGAAGTGTTCTAAAGGTTGTAGTTTTCCGCAGCTCTTCTGCACTGTCTACAGTGGAGTAGAGAAATCCTCCACATTAAACAGACTGTGCCAAAGAAATTATGACTCTCATACCGTGTTTTCTAAAGACAAATCTTGTGTCCCGATTCAAATAAAAAATTGTGTTCTGCTGCAGAGAAAAGAATGACATGTACATAAAAATATTCAGTGCACTATTATCTGTCAGGATGTATTCTAGTGATTGGCTGGTTCATGTCTTGGTTTTATTGTAGTCTTCAGTAAGAGGAAGTGTGAAACACACCTTAGAGTGCCTTAATACCATTACGGCTAACTGTTTAACCAGTTTGTTGTTCTTTTTCTATTGTATACACTTGTGAACTAGGTAGGACATTGTAAACAAGTCAATTGCTGCAACAACAGGCTTATGGAAATTCTTTGGATATTATTTAATCGTATACTTTGTGAAATATTTGAATAGAAAAAGAATCACACCAGTCACTATTGAGATACATAACATATTCCACCTTTGTGTATGCTTTACATTTGCTTTCACTCATGTGCCTTAACACTATGACTTTGTACATCTGGATTAACAGGACTCCTGGCTTTCTCACGGGAGACACAATCATTGCCTTTATTCTAGTGAATCCCTATAAGCCAGACTCTTAAAATTACAAAATGTGACCAGCTTGCTTTAAGTAATTTTTAAGAGGTTTCCTAGATGCTAAGCTCTCTGGGACAGATTGGACTTTGTCTTCCTGTGTGTGTGGAAAGTGCCTAGTGCATTCAGAATATAATTAAAATGGAAACTGTACAGAGTTAGCTATGTTTTGTTTTTTTTCTTTTGTCTGCCTGTGAACATTGTACTTTTGGCAGTAATGTAATGGTGTGCCAAGCTTTAAAGGAAGATGTACAAAAGAAATAGTACAATTAATACACTGGGGCAAAAGGCTACTTTAACAACAAAAATTGAAGAAAAAAAAAACTTTCAGAATTTATCATGTGTTGTAAAGGATGTTACTAGTTCATTAGTTTAGCCATATGAACACATAACACAAGCAAATTATCACATATCATCTGATCTGTGGTAACTGTCTGTGTGTTTCTTTAGTGTACTACAGTTAAGAAATAATTTCATTTAGTTTGATCTGACAGCAACTAGCCATGTACATATTTAGTTCACAATATATGCCAAGTATTTAGTTACCTTAGATGTCTTTTACACTTGTTTCACACTTGCCATGGGCTAAGACTGTAAATCATGTGATATATGTTAATAATCTGGTACTCTGTAGAGACTTCCTTCTTCAAGCCCACAGTTTGAAATGATCGTATTATTTATAATGCAAGACAAAGAAAACCTTCCTGGTGGAGTTCACAATCTATATGATAGACATAAAATTGCATATCACATGTGAATTCACATACTAATTGAACATAAATTTATGTTGCAAATAACTGTTGAGTAAAACATTTTATTGTTAGATCCCATTTATTTTAAGTTTATTGACCTTTCCCTGGGCATTTTCATTTTCAGCCAACATGCACACCTACAGGAAAAAATAGATCTTTTGCTTGTAGCTGGTCACCACAGATCAGCTTTGTAAGAAAAGGTTGCTAAACCAAATAGGAATATTATGGCTACACTAGTACCAATTTATTGTGTTTTATAGTGGGCAGATAAAGTATCACTGGGACAGGGAAAACTTATATTTCTCATTTGCCTTCTATTCTGATATCATGTGAGTGATTTATTCTTAAAATTAATGAAACATGTTTTCACTGTGATTACAACTTGTTGGTTAAGATATTCCAGGAAATTTGAGGGAATGTTGCTTAGTGTTATTGCTAAGAGTGTGATGCTCTTAAGAGATTGATCTTTTTCAGGATAAATTCAGGATAAAGTCATAATATTGACTTCGAGGTAATGCGTTTGTTGGTTATCTGTTCTGTAAGAAGTGTGAGGCAGCAGAAAACAGGGAGATACTTGTCTTGATTTCGTAGCAATGACTCTCCAACGTATGTCCATACAAGTCTTGGAATTTTATTGATTATGTACTCAAAATGACATTCCAAATTTGGATCCATGGAACAGAAAGTTTTAGATATTCTTAAGAGAATCTTCATCAGAAAAATTACTTGGCTGCGTAATTTAGTGATTGAATTCAACTTCAAGACTTCAGTGTTACGTTACTTGCTCTAAAGGTCCTGTTTCTGCAATTGCTCTCACATCTCTGCTTTTAAGGTCATTGGAAATGCTTTCTTGTCTCTAATCTGACAGAAAACAATCTCTTTTCCTCCTCAAAGGAGGACAAATCATATGTTCGTCATCTTTCAGTTCTCTTAAGAGTTGAGCATCATGAATGGTGTGTCAGGGACTTTATGGAACATGGTTATGGTAAAGCACTAATCACCAATGGCAGCAATTATGAAGGCTGCTTATGTGGATGACTTAACGTTTTTGTGTGTTGGCTTGATGACAATGGAATTTGCAGTTTCCAACTTTAAGATGAAGAATCTTTAAGACAAAAATAAAATGTTTCTTATGAGTATTTGTCAGTTATCATGGTTAGCAAATAGAGCAAGTGTGGTTTAGGGTAAATTTAGAGTAAATGTGTTTTAAATGTATAGAGTCTTCAAATGCTTTTGGATGGTGATGATAGGTTTTAATCCACCCTAAGCTGTGGCATCCAAGATGAGGCCGTACAATAGGCCATGCAGCATGTTCAAATACAGAGCTGCAGAGGGTTCCTGAATCATTGAGTCCTCTACCCTGTTACAGTAGCAACGAGTTGTGTAAGAATCTGTTTTGTTGGTGGTACCTCAAATATATATGGAAATTGCTATTTCATGCTGCTAAGCTATCACACTCTCTATGGTTTGCTTCTTGTAAGATATGATTGGTTTTCCTCTCAGAAGCATTAAGGTATAGCAGAAAGGATTTCTACCAAAACTGAGAGTTCCTATTTTGACGACCTGGACACCATTGGAAATGTAGGAATGTCCTCTGTAAAAGTAATTATTATTATTAAAATTTTTGCAAGTTACTCATACTGGCAGAGTGGTGGATAACTTAAACTCAGCAGTATTTTTGAACCAATATGTTATAGGTTCTTTCTACAGCTTCTATACCTTTCACTCAGATGAGCATACTTAACCATTTCTTAAATCTTTTCCTTAATGTAGTTCAAAACCTGCAGAAAATATTTCACTTGCTTTCCCATTTCTCACATTTGGTAGTATACAATCTACTATTCATAAACTGCATATAGTTAAGTGTGTACTCTGAGCAGAATTTACATTTGCTTCTATACTTTTTTCCCCAGTATGTGGGTAGACCATCTCACAACTATGCAAAAGAAGATGAATTCTGAATTTTAGTAAATATCTGATTGCTAATGAACTCAAATTGTAAACCAAGCAGATACTAAATCTTTGTTTTAAGGAATATATTGGAATTCTTTATTTGGAAAGATGTGAATCCAAGTTTTTTGGTTCTTAAATAGTATCTTTAAAACGATGTATGTAAAGCAAATGTATGAGATCAGATTACAGCTTCAAAGGATTCAAACCATTTTGAAGGTTTCTTACAGTATTAATGTTAGTCTACAGGCATTTTCTTTCATTTCTTTCACTTCTTTTCTAAGCAGATTTGAATATGATATTAGGTATAAATCGTTGCATGATTTTACTAGTAGAAATTGTAAACAAGGTTAGAAGCTTGAAGTTTTCAAAGACATGACAGTTTCCATTTAAGTAAATTTTTATCAGGAGCTCTGTCTTGAGATGAGATAGACTATAAGAGATCATTCAAGGTAAGACATTAAATCAATGTTTCACAAAGCTCAAGTTTTTGTTCCACATCTTTTCATTTGCATTTCCCTTTCCCCTCATTCCTTGTGTTACCTTGCCATGGCTACGCAGGACTAGACCTCCTTCTTTGCCCTGTGTAATATAGTTAGGTTTTGGTCCTGCAAATATTTACATGTGACAAACCTTCCTGCTGTCAGTGTTAGTGTTAAGTGTGTCTTTATGTTAACAGGATGAGGTTTAGATGACGCTCAGTTTAGAAAGCTGGAGAGAAAGACATTCGGTCACAGGCAATCTATAGATGCGTACACTGCTTCCCTTTTCTCTCAGGTGTTTCTGACTCTAATAAGGCTCTCAAAACATTACTTCAGTGGATCTCATTTTAACTCACATTCACTGCACAGGTTTGGAGGTTGGGTGTTATTTAGAATTTGGGAGGGGAGAGAGAGGGAGTAATAAGGAACAAACAAAAAAAAAAAAAAAGAGGAAGGAGTTTGTGATAGCATTTTAGAAACTTAAAGTATATAATGGCCAATAATTCATCAGAAGCTGTAGAACATGATTTCTTTTTAATGGTTCTCCAGCATTACTGTGCCAGCCATATTGGGAAGCCTGGGACAGTGCTATTTATCCACACTGCAGCCCTGATTTTGTAAGTTGGCCCTGACTAAACTTCATAGTCAGTTTGGTGTTGGTTTCCTTGCTGGGAGATAACTCGAAGAAAGCATAATTAAATCCCAACTCACTATGGTTCCCTTTACACTGAAAAAAAATTAAGTATTGAAAAACACACTGATCATGATGTTGAGTGTATATATCTTGTGATTCAGGACATAGCACTTGTAAATCAACGAGGAGGAAAGAAACAGCTTGAAAGTGGTATTAGGGTTTGTCAATATCTGTATATCAATCTTTATTTTGCTGTGGCTAGCCTGTCTTACCACTGTGTGTTTTCTTTATTTTCCTTCTTCAGTTTCACTTGATTTGTCTGGGAAGAGGGTTATTGTTCTATAACAAATAATGTCCTTTAGCTCCTCACTGAGTTTAAGCCATCTTTGGATTTAACTCCAAGAAAGGCTGGCCATTCTCCATATACATGTCAAGAAAGACCTTCTGTCATAATACATACAATTACAGTAGATACTAATGTGAGGTTACTGGTAGAAAGAGTTTGGATCAAGAGAAGACCAAATGAAAGATATTTATCTGTTTTCTTTGGGATGTTCTGTGGTTCACAGATTGTCTCCTGTCCACTTAGTAAACTGTAAGTGTGAAGAATTTCCCTTGATATTTCCAACACACTTCAAAAATGAGAGGTTTCTCTCTGAGCCTGGGATGTAGTTTTTGCTGGGGGTTTTGGGTCAAAATTAAAGCCTGTTGCTTGCTGCCTCCGTCAGAAGTATGACAGATATATTGCTAGTCCTTTGTAGAACATTTACCTTCTGCTACCTCTAGAAGAGTACCTTACTCACAGTGTGAGAGATGAGCTAAGTACTTCCTTTCACTGACTGTGTATTACTGTAAAACGGAAGAAGTGATTTTAGCATACTGCTTATCATCAAACTAATCTTCCCTATCATGCCCTCAGATTTATTGTTGCAACAAGCAGAATTGTCAAGGTAACATAAGGAATTGATTCACTGTTCAATTTCCTGTGGCGAGCTGTACAGTGTTTGGTTTTTATTGTTTTTTTCATTCTTGATAGCAGCATCTTTTGATTTTTAGTGGCCTCTGCTGGCCACTTCATGGCATAAGTTTTACTCCTGGAAAATTCTTTTCTACTGCTTCTGAAGTGTTTTCATTTCAGCAGCTGTGACCATACTGTTGCATTTAATTTTATTTGTGTGGTGTCAAAGTGCATGTGTAGCTGTGAACATAAAGCATTTTTCATTAACATCATTTGTTTAACAACATTTCCCAGAAGCCCTGAGATGCTGCGGTCAGAAGGTTCCTACTCCACAGGAGAAAGACACTCTTCCACAGACTCCAACAAAGCTTCAAGTGGCGATGTCTCCCCATATGACAACAACTCCCCCGTACTGTCCGAGCGCTCGCTGATGGCAACGCAAGAAGAAGTTGTGCACAGCCCAGATAAGACATTCAGGCTACCAGAACAGTACACGCTGGGTGGTCATTTGCAGCCTAAGACAAAGGAGAATTCTTCTGCAACAGAGGCTGGAAAAGGTATATCTTCCTTGTGTTCCTAAATCTAAATGACCAATGGGGATTTCTGATGTAGCTGAAACGTGTCTGCTCTATAACTACCTGAAGGGAGGTTGTAGTGAGCAGGCGGTTGGCCTCTTCTCTCATGTAACTAGTGATAGGATGAGAGGGAATGGCCTCAAGTTGCACCAGGGGAGATTCAGACAGGATATTAGGAAATAGTACTTTTCTGAAAGAGTGGTCAGGAGCTGGACTGGGCTGCCCAGGGAGGTGGTGGAGTCACCGACCCTAGAGGTATTCAAGGAATGTTTAGATGTTGTGTTGAGGGACATGGTTTATCGAGAACAATTGGTGATAGGTGGACAATTGGACTGGATGACCTTCTAGGTCTTTCCCAATGTTGCAGATTCTATGATTCTGTCAGGACTTGAGCTTATTATAGTGTAGCAGCCTCACAGGTATGACCAATACCCTTAGCTCAGCCTGCTGTCATGGATGCTATTAGTGTGGCTTTTGTCAATACTTGGAGCTATTGTATAGGAAAATAGAAGTCTTTGTGTCCAGCTTTTCAGCCTTTTTCTGAGCATGGTAAAGATTGTTATTTGTAGTTCTGCTTGCCAGGACTGTAATACCTGCAGCGCTATACTCCAGCCTTTGGGAAAGTCTAAGTTTAAGATGTCAAGCTGTAAATTTTGTCCGGTTAAAAAGAATTACCTCAACTGCTTTGCACTGGAGAACACAGCTGGGCTGCACAGCTTTACATCTGTTTCCAATAACACACCTAGCACTACCAGCACAGGGATCCATAATTTCCATACCTGTCTAGGGAGCACACACCTGAACAATTTCTTCTGTAAAGAACTCTTGTTAAAGCTGATAGCTCACCAGCTCTGCCAGATGCTTTTCATTTAAAAATGTCAAAAAATATTAACACTTCCTTTCATGAAATATATGTACAGTGAGCCAAACTTAGAGGAATTTCAGTGTGTAAGGGTGCAGAAAACTCTTTGTTAGTATTCTTCAATTTCAGAATTAGTGGTTAGGCACTTAATTCTATTTGGAATTAATGGGATTTAGACTACTATCTCAGTTGTAAGCCTTATAAATGCCATTGGGCATTTTTCTTCTGTGTTCAGCGTCCAAATCTCTGAACAGGTTTCAAAATGTGGTTAGTTTTCCACTATGTTAGGAACAGGAAATGACACGAAATTTCATCATATTAACCATATTTTGGACTTTAGTATGTATCGTAATGATAACGGACCGTAAAGAATTAGGAAATTTCTTGCTGCCAGATGGAATTAGAAAAGAGTACAGAAAGGTTAGAATCCAGCATGAGGCCTGGTGTGTGCATTTTGTTAAATCTGTAATGTGACAGCACTTCCTTGTGAGAACCACACTGCAGGCTGATAGAGCTTGCCTTACAGTGACCACTGAGGCTGGGGTGCCTGAGGGAGATCTGCCATTCTTTCTCTTCAAAAAACTAACTGACTTCTTTTGACCAAATCATCCTGTTTTTGTCCGAATTCTCCCTCTGACTTCGGTAAAGGAGAGGACAAACAAAATTTCACTCCTTCAGCAGGTTCAGGTGTCCCGCTCATACAGAGTTCACTAAATTCATTTACAGGATCTGAGCCTGAAAAAATTCAGTAAAGGTATTTGTTTGGTCTGTTTGTGCTAGGTGCACAGTAAGCCTGACGCTAGTAGATGCTGACAACTCTGATACCTTGCATAAAGTTTTGTGTCAATTTAACTTGCCATTCCATTTACATATTTCTGAATAATGGCTTTGAAATAATGGACCTGTCCTTTTCTTCCCGCTCTCTTTACTATTTAGATGTTTCAGAAGATCATTTTGATATCTGGGGCACCTGGCATTCAACGCTGAAAAGTGGCTGCAAAGACACGGGAATTGCAGGTCAGAACTTTCTGAGAACTTTCAAGCCCAAAGTTTTTGTTCTTTCTGTTTTTGTTGTTTTTTATTTATGCCTGTCAAGGCATAAACGCTTCCCAGGTTTTGAGCCCCTTCCTGGCACTGGGCACTGCTGATAAAAGCCTGGCTCCATCCTCAGTCTAGTAACCTGAAAAATAAATGCAAGGCTCTCACTCCATGTCCCCAGGTTCAGGCAGTGGTGAGGCTGTTAAACCATTGATTGCATAGCCAGGTGATAAAAATCCCCATCTTTCTTCGTGGTATAATACAGGAAGAAGCAGTAACTTGTAGAATGCCATGTACATGACTGCAGACTGACGTCTTTCTTACTTTGGCCACCAGGTTCTTACGGAAACATTTACGAAAGCAGCTTGCTGCGGCCTGGACAGTGCTCTCTTTCGCAAGGGAACCTCTCCATATATTCTCCTCGGTGGCAGGGCAGCTCCTGTGAACTGGATCACGGCAGGCAAGTCATGCGCAGGAGTCAGACAACTGCCGCCATTCCCGAGTGCCAGCTCCAGCCTGCCATGTCCCGGGTATGCAGTAACCCTCACATTGAAGCCAGCAGTAGGTGTTTGGACCAGTCGCGCTCCAAGTCGGAGCGGCACTTGACTTTAAGCAGTGTGGAGGACCTCACTGAGCATGACTCACACGCGAGTTGCTCGCAGAGCACGGCCAAGCCCTCCTACAGCAAAGAGAGGCCACCACCTCCGTACCCTGGACAGCCCAAAGCAAGCTCTGCGTTGTCGCAGCGATCGAGCGTTTCTTCTACGTTGCACTCTTTGTGGAGACTTCAACGCCATGACAAAAGTGCAGGGCCCAGGGCAGCTGGAAGGCCCACAGCCAAAGCCCCTGAGCAGGCCGTCTCCAGGCAGGAGCGCCCAGCCCCGCACACCCAAACAGGTAACATCTATTCAACGGCAGCTCACAGTCAGAACAGTAAAAATGTTTCAGAGCCAGACTGGCACGACTGGCAGAGAGAGAGATGGCAAATTTGGGAGCTTTTATCAGCTGATAACCCTGACGCCCTCCCAGAGACCCTTGTATGATCAGACTCCACAGAACTGCCGCTTAAGGTACCTAAGCTCCCTCTCATAGGAAAACAACGGTGACATTGGAAAACTGGGGGGTGCTTGTTTGTTTTCTACCAAATAAGTCATGTATAATTTTTTTAAACCTTGTTCACTTTAATTTCCTAACAGCACTGGCAAGCAGGCTATTTACAAATAAGGTATGTTTCTGTTTTTCAGCAAGCTTCTGAGAAAAAAAGAAGGTGGAAATGTTAGTCCAATAACTCTGTATGCATACATATGCTGTTTATAAGATAAAAGTATTGCTTCGACGTGGCTAAAATGTATTTATATATCTGCAGTTTGATGATTGTATATTCTGTAATGGGTATTGTATGATAATCATATATTATGTTTTCATATACAGATGTCAATCGATCGTGACTGCTTTTTTTAAAAATCACTGCACTTACGTTACCGTGATATGCATTGGAATTCTATAGGAAGTGCACAAGCTGGTTTCTGTGCTTAGAAAAAAAAACCTAGAGGGGAAAGTTGTCCTTCTTTTCACTGCCTATTGAAAAACACTAAAATAGAGTGGAACGTGAAAAGCCATATATATTTTATAAGGGTAGTAGTGACTGGGAGGGGGGAATACCAATTATTTTTTTTTCTTTTAAATTTATTTGCAAACAAAATTAAAATTTGATACAAGCTAAATAGTAAGAATATTTTTTTTAGATTCTAGTAGGAAGTGGTTTAGAGAATCAAACAAGAATGAGGCCGTGCCTAAACCAATGGGAGATGTAGCGCAAAGGTCTGCCCTACCAGTCTAGAGGAAAAACAACGTTATGTATACAGGATATAATATATATATTTATAAATGTATGATTTTATATATTGTTCTAAAACAATAAACTGGAATCCAAATTATAGAAAACCAAACCCAGTAAGTTGAGTGGTGTAACAACAGAGAAAGAATATGGCTTTTCCTTTGAAACAATGAGGCTCCATGGCGAAGAAAGTTAGACAATGCAAAAATAGAGCCGGGGATATTTGCAAAAGGGAGTCACACCGAATTTTGGAAGTGAATATGCCATTAGGAGAAGTTCACAGCTGCGTTTCTATAGATATCGTGCCAAAGCCTGGGTCAGTAGTACTTCTTTGATAACTGTATGTTGCGTTGTCAAATGTTGATGTTTTATACACGTTTTCAAATTGCAAAAGCGTTTCTGGCCAGCAGGTGGCAATGTACTTCAGTATTCTAGAGAAAATTCTGTTATCACTTGATAAGGGAAAGTGTATCATATCAAAAGAATTTTATAAAACTTATTAGTCTTAATTTTAATGATGTTGAAGGTGTATTCAGTGATGTTGTCTTTAAGTTCTATCTTGTGCCATAATGATGGAATAAAAGGCTGAACAAACAATGAGCATATTTTTGCTCCTTTTTTTTTTTGTTCTGAATTAAAGTTTATGCAAAAATGGATGTGTTTTTATTGTATTCCTGAGTATCTCTGTCAAAAACATCTAAAAGGCTTAGGACCTTAAGGAACACTTTCATATATGACTTAAATATAAGAGATCTTAGGTTTTACCTTTGTTCTAGGCTTAAAATCCATCCTATAGAGAGCCTACCCACCTCCATATTCCCAAATGAAGTGATAAGAAAACAGCACCAATCCAGGTATAAAGGCGCAGGATTTGGCCTTTGGCTGTCATGCTGTCTCACTGGCTGGCTCACGTACAGGAATACAGAATATTGTGTTCAGAATATATCTTAGCTCTCTCCCTTGATACCATAGTTGATAGGAAGAGATTCTTGTGTGTAGCTTGTTGCAGCAGCTCTATGGCAATTTATTTCCGAAAGAAAAAAAAGAAAAGATAGATTTACCCATATTTAAAAGATAGTGGAATCTAAGCAAGGTCAATAAAACAGCTCTCACAAGCAATCGCCATTATTTGATCTTGCCTCAGTATTGTCCCAGGCTTGACACAGACTCACTACATAGAATGAATGCTCCCTAGCAGTTCTAAAAACCAGGCATTGTATAAATCCTGTGTGGAAGATGCACTTCATTTTAAATCCCTTTCTCCATGTAGAAGCATCTGCACATTTCTGATACTTCACCTAGCTTCATAAAAAGATTCCTTTTTGCTGCTATGTCTCTCTGTATATATGTGTACATAGGTGTATATTACCATCTATTCCGGTATATGCAAAAACAGCGAACAAAAAACCAAACCACTGCCAAAGGACAATGTGTCTGCCCACATTCCAATATACAATTGCTTGGAAGAAATCATACAGAATAAATTCTGATGACTTAAAAATAACAGTGACTGAGAATGAATCATTTCTATCTGCTATTTTCATGTGAATAGTACAGAGTAAAATATCACAGGCAAATTAGGGATGCGGTGGTTTTAAGTTGTACCTCTTGTGCAGATAGGTAAGATCTAACACAAGTAAGCTTACTCTGGTTGCTTACATTTGAGTGGATTTGGGGAAGTTTACACTTTGCTATGCATGTGCAAGGGATAGGGCTGGGACAGACCAAAAGCCCCTTTGTTTTAACTGGAGGTTTGGAAAATTGTTGACATGGCCGAAGTTTGACTTGGGCAAAATACTTTGAGAAGAAAATAACATTTGAAAAGTCTATTGAATGATGTGGCAGATGTGCAACGCTCTCCTTCACCTCCTAGTCCTTCTACTCCCCAAAATGCCAAAGAACAAACATAGGAGGAATAGATAGATATGGAAAATAAGTAACCGAATTATGGGGGTGATATGTAAGGCCCTTTCTCCATTAGCTGGTCCAGAAACTATGGAATGTGTGAGACTGAATTGTGAGGATTCTTATTGCCACCATGTAAGAAAGGGGAAGTTTAGAGTTTGTAATGAAGTGCCACATGAAGTACCACCACTGCCAGAGTCCTACTGGACCCAGTCTCTCGACAGTTCATGCTGTGGATGAGTCTGTATCAGTGTTGGTGTTTTCAGCTACAAAAAGAAAACCAATGTGGTGGGAGGGCAAAGCAGTGAACACTTGGGTAACTTGGAAGCTCAGGCATTTGTTTTGTGTGATGTGACATCAACAAGGAAACACTGCTGAGGACTTAGACACTTGTCATTCCAAGCTGAAATCAGTGATGTGATTTATTTTGATGTCTGTCTTGTACTACAAAAGAGGATTGTGTAGCTGTGAAGCATTACTTCCAGCTTACAGGGATTGCTCTTTTCCACTGTAGGAATAAGAAAATGAGAGCAACCAGTACAGCCCTAGATACAAAGTAAATGTGGTGGGCATCCTCTAAGCCAAGGAAAAATGAAAAAATTTGAATACTGTTTTACTTCTATTCCTGAAAACAAAATGGGACCAAGACTGTTCTGTTGCTAAGGGGAAAGTTGTATCTTCTTCCCCAACCTCTTTCTCCAACCGTTGTCCCTCACACCAGCTCTCAGAGGTGTAGCAGGAATCCCAGGGCTTCTTGTGGCTGAAAGTTGCTCTGTACAACTTAGAGATAAAATTCAGGTAGGTCAGTGGCTTTCACAATTGGTGAGCAAGGGAGAAAAGGTCAGAGATGGTTGAGAAGGAAGGATGAGGCTGATTGTCCCCTCTAGCAGCAGCCTTCTCTTAACCCTGTTTAAATTACTCATGAAAGTATGGAGCTTGCTACCTACATTTGTAGGCAACAGTGGACAAGCATTTGAGAGTATTAGAAACCTACAGGAGCTCAGCTACTGGCTTGAATGTCTGAAATCTCTCAATTGCTCTGCTGTATGCATCGGGAGCCCAGGCTGTTAATGTAGCACAGTTTAATGCTACTTAAAACTCCTGGGCTATTAACCTAACACAGTAAAATTTATCATTGCATCTTCTGTTTTCCAGCCTCACCACCCCCAGCACACAGTTTGTTGTTTTACAGGAAGAAAGATGTAGTGGAAATGCTAAGTCACAGCTTGAAGCAGTGATTGAAGTTGGATTGGCCAACCCAGGGGAGCTCAGGTGCTTAGCCAGGATCCACCCCTTCCCAGACCTCATTTAAGGGTTAGCAGTGGAGGTAAGGTATCTTGATGGTAATCCGTGCATTCCTGAGGCCTTCTAAGAATAAGAAGATTCTTTCCTTCCCTCCTTTCTTTCTTTCTCCATAGCTGCTGCATTCAGGCTTATCCTCATTTGCTGAAGCCTAGGACTTTGATACCCCGTTGTTACTGCTGTGTTTTCCGTTCCATGACAACATTACACAGGGTCAGAATATTAAGTTCCAGCCTTTCTGAATCACCATCTTATGTGGTTCTGGTAGTATGGTGGGGGGTGTATGGGAACTGTTGAATGATGGCCTGAACCGCTGATGGATCACCTGAGGTGAGCACTGAGTCAGCTGTGGGAACACAGGTGAAGGCAATGCACTGTGTGACCGGAAGGGGTGCAGTCTGGCTCCACCTCTCCCAGACTCCACTTAAGGGCTGACCACCATTGCAGAAGGATCTTTTTCTGGAGATTGCTCCTATTAGAGCTTAGGACATAGGTGAGTATTTTCCCTTTATTTTGGTTGTCTCTTTCCTATCACAATTTGTCTAACTACGCCATCTGTAGAAAATCTTGGTTATAGTACCATTTGGTGTTATTCATTCTGTTAACCTTCCATCTTATAGGGGTCAGGAATTTTTCTCCTCTCATAAATGTACAGGGTGTGTGAGTGTCACTATATATTCTCTGTTTCTAGTTTCCCCCTCTTTTTTTTTTTTTCAAGTTCATTCTCAAAACAGGAAAAGAGTACCTTTGCTGTGTGATGCCATAACCTTACAGATTTGCAAAGCAGTGGAAATCTTGTATTAAAGAGTATCTTGACATCAGCATGCCCTTTCTCAGCATCATTGAGATAGCAAATACTGCTGTGCTATAGTTGCTTTAGGGGAAGGCATCTGGGTGTCCAGACAGTGCTGGAGGGACCACAGAGTTATTCAGGGCCTGTGGAGTGGTCGGTCATAAGATGGGCTATCTTTGAGAGTCAAATTCATCTGACTTTTTTGAAGTTTAAAGTGATCCCAGAGGTGATCTGGGCAAGTTCCTCATAGGCTCACTTTCTATTCAGTGCAGAGAGACAGGTGTTTGTTTCATTATCTATACAGCCTCCTTGAACCTTTCTTTGCAGCGTGGTTTGTTTTGAAGGGCTTGTTGCTGTTTCTTTCCACGGCCTATAGAAAAGGGCTGTGTAAGTTGCCTGTGTAGAGGCTGCTTGACAGTGGCCCTCCACTTTTGTCTGAATGGATTGCCCCTGATAACCTGAAGAAGGAACAGGTGAAGCCTTTGTCTAACACCAAGCAATTATAGCATATAGAGATATAGGTGGGATGTTACACAGAAATTCTTTACTCAGAGGGTGTAAGGTGCTGGCACAGCTGCCTGGAGAAGCTATGGTGCTCCATCCCTGGAGGCACTTAAGGCCAGGTTGGATGGGGCCCTGGGCAGCCTGAGCTGGTGGGGGGCAGCCCTGCCCATGGCAGAGGTTGGGGCTGGGTGGGCTTTGAGGTTCCTTCCAACCTAAGCCATTCTATGAGAGGAGGCTTTGTTTTGCACTCCTCTGTAGCCATGTGAGGGAAGTGACAGCTACCTGGAGGCCTTGGTGATGTTGGGGCCTGAGGGAAGGCTAAGACTGAGCCTGCTGGTAGGGACAGCTCCTGTCAGGGGCTGGGAGCTTCCTTCCAAGGGAATGAGATCACACTGAACTCTGTTGGATATTGTACAAGCTCCAGGTTACTTGGGGAGGTGAGGGAGAGACAATGCTATATCTGGAATTGTTTGTTCCAAATTTATTTGTCTCTTTTGTTGTTTTTAATGGGATAATTGTTCTTTGGGAACACTGTTTCCATTTGATCTGAGAGTCATCATGAACTAGATGTGTTAATTGATAGTTCAGCTAATTCAAAAATGAACAGGATATTCATGAGAACAGACAAGCTGGACAGTTTAGAAACACTGGAGTGAAGGGGTTACCCTGTGATGAATCCCAAGTAACACAGGCAAATGGAGAATGGTAGATAAAATTCTTCCTTGCAGGAGACAGGTTTTAATTCTCCCTCCATCTGTAACTAAGTAAATGTATTAGCTGCTGGGCTTTTAGTGTTACAGAGGTGGAAGGGGAGAGCTGTCTATATCTGCTTTCTTCCACAATTGCATTTGGGAAGGAGAGGAAGAGCATGTCAAAGCAGGCAAGACCAGTACCTCCAGCTGGATGGCTACTACATGCTGTGAGTGAGGCCCACAGCCCTGGCCTCTCGACCCTCTCCTAATTATGATTTAAACTTTGAAATAACAAAGGCGTTGTTAAAATGTTTTAAGAAAAGCAATCATGAATCACCCTTTTCTTTTGATGTGAATCTTTATTTTTTGTTTTTTCCCCCCATTGAGTGTCCAACCCATGGGGACTTCACGCTTCTGTCAAGGCAGAGAGAAAAGCACTGGTGGATGTGCATGTGGTCAGGCAGAAATCAGGCAAGGTGCTGAGGCTGGCCTTGGGGAGCATGGGGATGTTCTTGTTTGGAGCTAACAGAACTCTGAAGTTGGCCTACTTTGAGAAAGGGCTGCTTAAAAATCTATTTTCCTTTACAGTTTAAAAACTATTAGATAATAAAAGTGTCACCTGAGCCCCAGTTGCTATTTTCAACTGTTCAGAGGTGAGAGGTTAAGTCTCCACCTAAAAACACAGAAGAAAAGAGGGGAAAAGCTTGAACTGAAAAGCACCTTCTCATGCAGAAAGTAATAAGTGCGTCTGGTAGCCTGCCAAGGGGGGTTACTATAGTAGAAACACACTGTTCACTTGAGGACAAGAATCACACAACCACTCTGGGGGTACTGAGTGTTGAATATGGAAGAGGTCTATGGCTTTTCTCCTAAGAAAAGGTTTTAAAGGGTGAGATGATGAGCAAACACTTCCTTACACCCGCAGGCTATTTCTGTAGCTTCCCACAACCAGCTAAAGGTTACCAGATCTGCTATTGCTGGGGGTGGTATCAATGCTGTGTAGCTGTGGCCTGCTTTCTTCCAGTGGGGGAAGCTGCAGCCCCAGAGGTGTAAGGAGCTCCTGAAATCTTCCCAAAAACCTAACTGGCCCCAGCTGACAGCAATGTTATCAGCCCCTTTGCAGTTTGTGGGGAAAAAAGAAGTGAGTCTTAAAAAAATAAAAGAGGGGGGAGCTCTGAAATAACAGCCTCATCCTGCTGGGAGTTTTCTGTGGGTGGAAATTATTTTAGGAGAACCTGTTGCTGTTCTCTTTGTGATCTGAATGGTAAATGAGTGCTGGCAAACTCCCCCATAAAAGGAACAGTGCCTCTGGTTTTAAAAAAAGAAAAGAAAACAAAGGAAGAAAGAGGGAGAGAGAACCTTTGCAATGGTGAACATGTGCTTTTTTTTCCCTGTGACAGCTATTGACAGATAGGTTTCTGAACCATCAGACCTTCCCATCTTTGAAGAGCTGATGTTTGCAGTTAGAACCACTTGTTTGGTGGAGTAAAGAGGGGCCTGGGTGTGGGAGCACCCAAAGTAGTGTTGGCTGGGAGGACCAAGCAGCATGGGGCTGTGGTGTCTAGATTGGCAGTTCAGGTAGCGCAGCTATATCCAGCCCAGCAGGGCACCTGGACTGGCAGACTGGGAGTGACCTGAAGGAGAAGGAGGGGCTGAAGGTAGGTAGGAATTGTTGGGTGAGGAGAGCAGGAGCTGTAGGAGAGGATGGTGAGATGAAGGATCAGGATTTTATTGAAGATGAGTTATAGTGCATTTATTTGTCAGTGCTGTGAAGGTCAGGAATTGAACATGAATGTCCATAGCAGGGGCTTCTTCTTGGTTGCTACCACAGGAATGGTGCTAACATGGCATGAAAACAATATGAAGGAAGGGGGTGTAAAAAGGGAAGGATTACTGAAAAAAAAAATATAGGTAAATACATGGAATTTCTTATTCCTGCAGCTGCCACTGAGGAGACATCTCAACTTCACTGTAGGCAAACAATGAGTAACAGTTATTTCCAAGTCGTGCTGGGATGCAACAGTGCGGACTTGTCACTCAGCTCTGGCTGAAGTGCATGTTCAAGTTACATTTGTTGTTTTAGGCTGTCTTTGTTTTCATTAATCTTTCTATGCTCTGCACCTCAGTCCCAGCAACCTCTGTATACATGTGGACTGTGAGATCTGCTTTGCGTCCGGGAGAGCAGCATCTGCTCATCCCACGAGGAGAGCTATTCAGCTGCTTTTTAACATTCACAACAGCCTCGGGCAGTTTTCTACCCTGTGTTTTAGGGAGTAGGCAAGAACATGTAGTTGTCCACTGATAACAAAGGATTAGTTCAAGCATGTGGATAGGGAATATCAGGAATGCAGAGGGAAACAGAATAACCAAAGTAACTAGAAGACACTGGGAAGAGAGAAAGAAAGGGATAGAGGCTGTAGAGGAAAAACATGAAATAAAAAGTTTCTTCCTTCAAATAAGTGAGCAAAACCCAGTGTTAAGTCTGATCTATCCCAACAGTGGTCTGGAACAAAGCTGAGTGCAGAACAAGCCATCAGAAGAGATTTGGGCACCAAAGGCAATAAAGCCATGTTATTGATTCAAGTCAGCTTTGTGGTCGGATGTCTATCATGCTCTGCTCTACAAGAGCTCATTTCATTATTGTAAAATGTAGGTAACTTCTGTTTTCTGAGGTGTGTCACCTCATGGGCAGTGAGGCACTGGACACAGCTTGAAGCCAATAGGTATTAGATAAGATGAGAGTTTTCAGGACATGTTTTGTATTTGCAGCTTACTAATGGCTTCTGTATCATTCCTCCTTTCCTTTTTTCCTTTATCTTTTTTTAGTGTGTTTTTTTTTTTTTTTGCATTTTCTCTTGTTTCCCCTTGTAGACTTGTTCTTTAAAGCCACAAGTTGATGCATGCTGACCCTTGTGTTTGCACTCACCTCTCAACAAAACCTGAAGAGTTTTATTTGGCAGGAGGGATGTTGCATTTGCCCCTCGGCACATTTCCACTTCACATATATGGAGCCTGGTGGGTTTGCTGTAATCTCCTTAGCAGCTGTTGAGATGGCTCTTCCCAGCAGCAAGTACCTCTCAACTGTAATTGCCTCTGTGAGGAGCACACCTAGCCTCTGCCCTTATGGCAGCCATCAGTACAGGTCCCAGGCAGCTACATGTGGTGGTGGCAGTTGCCAACCATCCCACAGGGCATTGGAACTCAGTGCACCTCTTCCTCTTCACAGCTGTGATGCCACTCTGCAGCCCACCCCCTGCTGCCTGCAGGTTTTGTGAAGGATGAGGGCCTGTAGAAGGGCCGGGTGCTCACAGGGATGCAGGCAGGCTGCAGGCCCCAGGAGCATCCCATCCTCTGTGCAGCTCTAGGCAGGATCTCAGGTGGACCTGCAGCCATTGCCTGCTGCCAGCCCTTGAGCTTTGCTGTGATGAGCTCAGGCTTCTCCCATTTGAAGAAGTCATTGTAGAGTAGGGATAAGATTATACTGTAAGGATCAGCAGCATATAACCAGAACCGCTTACACTTGTTTCCAATCACCTGGCAGGAAGTGTTGGTAATTTGGCAGGAGTAAGCAAATGCACTCACATGGTAACTGAAGCAGACCATTCCACTTAGAAAGCTTCTGCTCACTGCACAATTGCGTTAATGTAAATCCTTTGTAATTGGATCAACAAGAGCTGTGCTGAATGCCTTGATTCTTCTACCCAGCCACCAGGCTGCTGGGCTGAGTTCCTCATGGCCAGAACCCAAACCCTGCCAACCTTCTCCTTGCCAAAACTGATGTTCAGTGAGCGGGGAGAAAGGGAAAAGGAGCTTTTCTTGAACGTACTTGTATGGGCCATGCCTTTCAGCATCTTGGTCAAGGTGCATGTCTTTTTATTCAGTAAACTAAGACATAGGGCATGTTGCTATGCCAACTGAAAGCTCTAATACCTGTTGCTTGTCAGAGCTTGTGGACCTTTTATTTAATGTGTGAGAGTTTTGGGCTGTACTCCCACCAAGGGATTAACCAGAGAAAACAGCTCATTGCTCAGCTCCCTCAGCAAGTCTGGGTGCTGAGCTTCCTTTTATGTTTTCTGAATTTAGATGCATGTAGATGCAGCAGGTCAGAAATAAAACTAGTTTTGTGTGGGGGACCTTTCCTGAGAGTTTTAAGCTTATTTTCCTGCTTCTTGTTGTCACACATTGAACACCAGTGTCAATCTGAAGTGAACTCTGAGTTCTGGGGCTGCCGACATCAATCGGTCTTTTTAGAAATTCTTGTTAACAGTATGATGTTGCAAGGCAGATCAGGCTCACGTAATATTGACTCTTAAATTCAGACAGATCAAATAAACTGCCATTTGAACACCTGAAATTGCAGCGGTCAGAAGAAAATACATAAAGCAAGTATGTGTAATGTGCACTGTGAGAGAAACAGTGCTTAGATGCTTCTGTGCTCTTCAGGAGGTGTCTGAACAAAATGTCCCAAAAAGTGCTCTTATAGCTCACATATAAAGTAAATTGCAATTTTGCTCTATTTTAAGCATCAGTTTCTGGAGAACTTAGGGGATACATAAAGGTATTACATGTGTTTATGCAAGGCAAAGCTTTGCATGGTCTCAGGTGTGACTGGGGAAAAGCAGTGCCAGAGCCCTCCTTCTGCCTCATCTCTCATTCCAAGCAGTGAGAGTCCTCTACTAATGCTTGTTCTTAGATGCAGGAGCAGTAGCAAACTATTTCTCAGTATTTGCCTTAGTATTGAATGACAGATGATTGAAGGGCTGCATTATGTTGTAGATGCAGATGTGTTGTCTCCTGAAGGATTTCTGCTATTGCATGGAAGAGTTGCTGCAGAAACAAAGGTAGTTGGAAGTAACAAATATTCTATATCTTGAGCAATCGCTGCTTGTTCAGGTCTTTGTAACCATGTGCATAAATGTGATGCCTCTCCTTTCTATACAGACAATATATAGGTCTATATATAAATATTTTTCTCTGAGTTTCTCTCAAGAAATCATAGTTGCTATTGCACTCCTAAAATATTGCACATGAAGTGCATCCTGCTTGGACCAAAGTGGCAGACAATTGCCTATTCCCTTCAGTTCCATCATACTGTACCAAGTACATTTGCTGCAGCATTTATCAAGGATTTCCATCCATATATTCCATCCACTTAAAATGTTTCTGAATATTTCTTGTTTTCTCTTTTCCATACATTCTGTATGTGTTTATTTTCCTGGTTTGTCTTGTCATGTATTTCATGCTTCACACCTCTAAGTTTTTTGGTTGTGAACTCCCCAGAAGCTTCTTCACTCCACTTGGAGTGGAGTCATCCTTTGGGGCCATTGTATGCTCAATGATGTGAATTTAGGATGGGTGAGATGTAAGCTAAGGGTTTTATTGAAGACAGAAGCTACAGTGCATGTATGTGTCAGAGCTGTAAGGGGCAGGAATGGAGTATGAATGTTGTTTCTGCTCGAGGACAAGCTTGAGGGCTGCTGTGTCAGAGAGGGCAGTCTTGCTTCTGACTTCTTGCTTCCCTCTGCCTCTTTCTAGAACTACTTACCCAGAGCCCACCCTAAGAAATCCTACCCCGAGGGTCTACATTATATTCCTTCCTCTCCAAAGCCATGCACTTAAATTAATTTGGCAAGATCAGTAATAATCTCAGCCTCAGTATATTAGTTGCAGTTTTATTTTCTGGAAATGTAACAAAAGGTTATGTTAAAGATATTAACTATGAATTGTTGCTCTTTGTTAGGACTAGGAAACATTTATTTACTGGTTGGGAAACTATTCTGACTCAAGAGATAAGTGTTCTTATGGAGCATTGCTTTTGTATAAGCAAGCCTGGAGGGATGGGCTGGCAGATTCTTGTTAATCCCTTTGGAAGTGTGGTAAGGGAGAGGGATTATCTTCTTCTAGGAAAAATGCAGATTTGGCATCCTAAAGCTGTTTGTCTGAACTTGCTGGGTTGCATGAATTTTGTTGTTCTACATTAGACGAATAAGTAAGAATCAGGCATTTCTTTCACTTGCTCAATAACCACTCCAGCAAGGATGTGACAGATGGTTTTGAAAACTTTGTCTTCCTGAGAAGGATTCTCACCTCCTTATCCATATTTCCCTGCCCCTGTGAGGACAGGGCATGAACTGCAGGGCTGAAGGTCCTTGCAGTTAAATCTTCCTCTGAGTACCTCAGTTGTGCAATACCATGCATTATTCACATGCAGCTATTCACTGGGGAAATGTATGTGACAGGACACGCACTGAGGGCTGAGACACTCTGGGAGTGGGAGATGTAATCCAATTCCTCCTCAAGGCAACAGCCAAGAGCTTTTCACAACGCTCCCTGTTAACAGGGAGCTGAGGGAACTGTGCCTGACTGACCTTTGCAGCATGAAGAGCAAGGCATGTAGTAGGCAGATGGCAAGAATGAAATACCCTTACACAGAGAATGGGATTAAACTGAAGTTTTCCACGCCTCAGGTAAATGTCCTCAAAGTTCAGCTAGAAGAGAGTGTGTTTGGGGGAGCACTGGTGCAACTGAATTGTTTGGTTTAGGCCAAGTGTTTGTTTGATTTGGAAATGGGTTGTGGGATTACTTCCAAGAAAACAAAAACAAATTTTTCAGGGATCTGCTCTTTATTTATGTAGTCCAGCTCTTGAACTGAAAATATCAGTTTCAGGGTACACAAAACTGCCTAAGAGGGAAGTACTTGTCCAGATACAAAAGCAATGGCATAGGTCTTCAGGCTGCCCTGCCAAGGTTTCCCAAGTATCTTCAGGAGGACCATGGCACATGAATTCTTGCGAGTAAAGAAAAAATATCTATCTTCTATTTATTTTCCTCATGTGAGATGTTTTGGACCACATTGAGGTTGCATTTGTTCCTATAAACATAGCTGTCTCTTTTAGTGAGTTTTGAATTCAGTTGTTGCTACAGGATCTAACAGAGTTCAAGAAAGCAGAAAAGTGTGACCGTAGTCACAGGAAGAGCCTGTGTTCCTCTTGCTCAGTCTTATGCCACTTGTTGCAAGCAACAGTTCAAAACCTACATCATTTACTTTGTAGGCTTGGCTGATTGCACTCATTTTGATATCTGAAGGTTGATAAATAATATGTAAGAGATCTCAGATGACAATGAAATGTTTTGCTTCTTTGGATTGGAAACAACTGAACTCCCTCTAGGACTTTTGAATCAAGGCCATGTGAAACACTAGGCCTTTATTTGCAAAGTTGGCCCTGTAAAACTGCTCTGAAAACTGAGACTTTCATCCGGGTACGTCTGTAACCTGTCTTTGTGTTATAACATTACAATCTGCTCTTCAGAAACTTCTTCCTTTATAGGAGCAGAGCAATTATTAAGAAATTTATACTCGCTGAAATCCAGAAGACGCTCTCAGTATATATTCAGTCCTTGCAGTGAACTCTCCTGTCCTCAGGGAAGGCACACTCCATGAACTCCATTGAGAGTGCAAATGTAGGCACCTGCATTTGTAGGGATATTAAAATTGCCAGTGGTCCTTGAAAATAGTTGCTTTGTTTATTTCAACTTGAACAGCGAAATATCCATCAAGAAGGGGAAACAACTGTCATTGGCAAGAGAAAAGCTTCCAAATGGGATTAATGCAATTGAGGTCTAGAGTAAATATGTATGTAGATAGGTAAAGACTGGCATATGAAGGAGGGAGTTGTCCAAATGTCAGGTCTTTCACTTAAGGAGGCTTTATCTTATCCTGGAGCTGCTGCAGCTGATTTAAGAGCTGCTTTATTGGTTTTAGAGCTCCTAGAGGCAGGCATGTGTGCATTTCTAGAAGGCCTGCTGAACATCCTCTGTGACATCAAGAACAGTGAGTTTAAATTAACATAACACTCTCAGACAAAATGGATGCTAAATGTCTGATAAGATGTATTTTAAGATTTCAGGTTTTACCTTGGTAGATTAGCCTGAACTTTTCTTTCCTTGCCCCCATGGGCATGGTATGTATTCAGCTTGAGCCTTTCTCCAGAAGAGCAAAGATTTAGGTGTGCCGTTGTTAAATCTGTCTGTACAGATGCACATTTGTCAGAGGAAAAAAAAACTAATAACATAAATGATGTTTTGCACTTAGGAAAATCATTTTCAACTGCTTAGCTCAGTGAAAGGAGTGAAGGCAGCTACGAGGATGGGTTGCCCAGCTTGCTCAGGGTACTTGTAACTCTAGAAAGCAGCAGAGAAATGGCATATGTCAACCAGGAGCTTTAATTTTCCTCCTCTGAGCACATTCCACTGCATTGGGTGCACTGGGAAAATCTTTTTCCTCCTTTTTCCTAGCTCATGATGAAGGTACGGCTAGTTAGGCTGAACACTGTCAGCTTTGGTTGATGAGGCACACAAACCCTAACCAGTTAATGTTGTGTTGTTTTTTTTTGTTACAATACATTTCCCATGACATATCTTGGTTTATGATCTACTTACACTTTCTAGCAAATAAATGCATACCTTGCATAAAGTATTGAATGAATTTAAAGAGGTGGATCATGTTTTCTTAGAATACTGTCAGAATAGTCACAGTTAGAATCAGGTCCTTTCTCTAAATGGGCTTAAAAAGCCCTCTGAAGTGCTGCATGTTTTTTTTTTCTCTCTCTTAAGCAGCAAAGGATATCCTGTGGTTGCTTTGCTAGAAGATAAATACAGGAATAATCCAATTTCCCTCTCTTCAGTAATTGCCAGGAGTTCCAAACTTTAGAGACTGGAAATGTCCTATCAAATGAGGATTTGTTCAGTGACCTAGGAAAACCCTTTGAACTCCAGGAGTACATACATTTAGTGAAGGATCAATTTACCCTCATTCTCTTCTGTAATGGGAGTTCTGGCAGAATGGGCAGAATTTAGCTCAGCAAATGCGTAGCACAGTTTCCCAGGGTTAACCTCTTTGATACCCCCAGCAGCTGTAGGTAACTGCTGTCCTTATTACCAAGTACACAAAACATGCCACCCCCCTCTTCCCAGGCTTTGGCTGCACACCCCCCTCCAGCCTGCACCCTGGGGTGCCTGAGCCCTGCAGAAAGCTCCCTGCTTTGTGGACTGGTGTCATGCAGGGGTATAATGTCAGAAGGATGAAATGTTATGTTAGTGCTCCCAGACGGCAGGCGGCAGCTGCTGCTCAGGGAGCAATATTATACGTCACAGCAAGAATAGGAGTGTTACTGTAACATACTGTGCTGAGGAAAACTTTAGGCTCTGTGCTGAGATAATTGAATGAACCCCAAACATAATCCTATTAAGAAACTGATTACGAAAACCTGAACTGAAATTGCAAACAGGGCTCTGTATGACTTATCCCATCCAAATCCTACAAGCAATTTAGAGAAGAGCAATTGCAAAGCCCTGCATGCGTATTCTATTTGCAGTTTAAATTAAGGATGGAGATCTAACCATGCAGACAGGCATAAGCAAATTCTTGGAGTTGACTTGAGCTATTCTGCTGAATTACTTTATCCAGAGGATTATATAGATTATTTATTCTATGGATTTTTACACTGGTTTGGCTCTACTACAATAACAAAGGTTTGAGTGTTTAATTTTCATTGAAGTATCTATATTTCATTTGTTCAGCAAACACGGCATAGCTTCTTTGTAACCCAGCATGGTTTTATGTTTCTATGCACACAAAGAGCTGCAGAAGCCAAACTTACCTTTGGCATCCGTGTGTGAGGGAACTTCGGTATTTTATTCACTAAATGTAGACCTGAGATGTATTTTATTTCTCTCCCTCTCACAGACTGTATTCATATGGTGATTGTGCTAATTCCTTCCTCTCAGAAATATGTTCTTGGGCGGTCAATCAACCTGAACTTCTGGATGCCATGAGGTCATGATGTAAGTGGTCTGTGCGAGCCTCATTTACGTGCTGAGAATTTATGAGGGGTGAAGTGATAGGAAAAGCACCAAAATGAAACTTCAAGAGTGTGTAATTGAACTTTTTTCTGCATTTTTTTATTCAGTGGCATGCAAACTTCGTATGCAGTGCCATTTCTCCCCTGCGTTATTTCCAATGCCTTGAGTAATCCAGGCAGAGCATAAAGGTCTGTTCTTCTGGCACCCAAAACATTGAGCTTGGTCTTATTATGGGTAGGTATATCTAGCAATGGGAGTAGAAAAATGAAGTTTTGGCTACATCCTGACACTTTTTGTTTAGTGTATGTCACACAGAGCCCTCTTTGCATCTCTATTTTGTGTCTTCAGGGTTCTTTCAGTTATCCAGACTGAAGAAGCCAGGGAAAACTCTGAGCAGGAAGGACTAGGTCTGTGAGAGGGCCAAGGGGCTGTGGGGGAATCTCAGAAATAGGACAACTTGGAGGAGGTCATGTAGTGTGTTGGAGTAAGGTTGTGCTTGCCTTGTCCTTGTCCAGTTACAGTTTGTCTCTATCAGTATATGAATAAGCAATTTATATTTTATATCAGGTAACGTGCACCAGATCAGCATAAACTATTTAATACTTTGTGTCTTTGAATGAATTTTCTTGTTTACACCTTATCCATAGAATCATATCCCAAGTTAGAAGGGAGTATGCACAGGTATGGACTGCTGCTTCTTCATTCCTGCTGGGAAGCTGGACTGTAAAATCTGGGAGTCACAGATAGGAAGCAGAATGGCATTTCAGTAGGATCTTACTATCATTTCATTCTGCATGCTTGAGGTGGCAAAGAGAGGCAAGGCCTGGAGCGGTGACTGCTGGGGACTTAGATAAGAATGAGGGGTGTGCTGCCCTAGTGTGACAAATCCTACAAATCTGCAGAATGCTTGCAGCCCTGCCTGACTGTGCCCTCTGTGCTCTGGGGTGGTGTTATTGCCCCTTGTGGCAGAGGAGCTGTGTTTTGCTGATCAGAACCCTTAACACTATGCAACTCTTCTCCCCAAGCAGGATAAAGAAACCAAGAGATGTCTTTTTTAGCATTCTAGCAGTTGTACTGCCAGCTTTTAAGTGAAACCAAAACAAATTCCTGAGGTCAATTCCTTCAGAGAATCACTATTTTTCTACAACAGCCTCAACCTCAGAATTTGAGCAATGCTTAGAATGACTAATCTAGCTAAGACATGGTGTGCTGCAGTCCATTTGCAACAGCAGAAATGTCCACATTTCTGAACTCTCATGACTTCATTTTGTTTAAGGCAAAAACATTCAGAATTTTAGAATGACAAATTTTTCAAATGGCATCTTGGAATGACTCACAATACAGAATTGTTTGCATGTAACTGTTGCTAATGTGCTATATTACTGGTTATCTGTTAGCTTTTACTATGGGGCCGTAACAAATTCTTCAGATTTCTCTAAAACCGAGTCAGTCTTGTCATCCTTCACCGAGCACTTTTGTTCTTGAACAGACAAATTTGACATTAGCTCAACTCTTCAAAACTGGTGTTTTTTCTGGTTGGATGTGCGCACTGGTAACAATAGAACAAATGTTATCCAAAACGCACGCAGTATTTGTACAGCACTCAGACCCCTGAAATGCCCATGTTTGTACTGCAGACACAGATGAATGGGTTAGGTGAAATGAAAGAGAGTCTCAGGTTTTATAACAAGGTGAAACATCAACCAGGCAATGTTAATGATTAAAAGTTGTAAAATATCTGTACTTGCGTTCTTCTCTGACATCAAGGAAGCTAAAATTCTTGGGGGAGACTCCTGTTAAATTGTTAGGCCACATAATGTGGTTGGTTGTTATTCCGGATGCAGATTACACATTTTGTAAATAATAGCCAGTGTGCAACCTAGGGTAGGGAGCCTGCTTTATCGAGTGGAGTGGGCTTGATGATTTGCAGAGGTCCCTTCCAACTCCTGTGGTTCTGCAATTCAGTGATTTTAAGGATTAGCTAGTCCTGTATGGACTCTGAACTGTTTGAGGTTGCTCAGGTGTGTGTTCAACAAATGTCAAAAGGGAAGGAACAAAGTGCTAGAGAGAAATGAGCACTTGGTTAGTCCTGTTAGAATAAAGATCCTGAGTAAAAGAGAGTGACTCGTGCACAAACAAGAGATGTCAGATGGAAAACTGGTACCTCTGCAGAGCATGCCATGATGGGCTCTAAATTATTTGATGCTCCTCATACCTTCCAGGCTGGGAATGCACCGGAAATTGTCATCACCAGCCTCAGCAAAAACCCTTGACTTGCAGCATTCTAAGTTTTATTTGTTCTCTTAGCATGGTTATAGTACCTTAAACAATGTAAAGCACTCACTGGCCAACTAAGGATAAAATTTTCTCTGGTCTCTGTAGGAAAATACTGATTGCCTTGAAATACAAGGCCATGTTGAGCAGAAGTAATTGCTATTTTAACACATAGCATATGTGAACATTGTCCACACTCAGCAAACTTGAGCTGCTTGATTTGCAGCGGCCCAATAAAAAGTGCAAGTCTACAAAACCAGCGTGTACAGACTATCACCTATGTGAGGTCTCTGCTTGTAGCTGTTCTGTTACAGCATACCAGCTTTTGGAAGGAGGAGTACTAAAAGCAATAGACAAAGCTCTGGCCAAAAATTCTTCTGATAGAAAGTGATTTTTTTTCTTAGTGTAAAGTGGGCTTTGAAGCCTGTGGCTTTTTTTTTATTTTTTAAGAGTGTTCTGCTAGACCTACATCTTGAGGGAAAAAATTCCGCTATGGAGCTGCAAGTGAGTTCAGTTCTTTGGCTTAATGTATGCTTCTTTTAATCATATTTCTAGTAAAACAGCCTGGAAGTGGAGGGAGAGAGAGATGGGTGGATCATTGTTTGCTTCTGAGCCCTGGTGTCTGCTAGAAATTACTGATGTTTGTTTCACAATGGGGTGTGAATTACTTGGTTGCAGTCAACCATTGTTTGGAAATATATTTTGGAATGTTTCCTTTATGAAAGGTTTTTGTTTGGTTAGATTTCATGAGTCTGTATTTCTTTCAGCTGTTCACATACTCTGTTGCTACAGTACTGCTCACTTTTATAGTAATGGGCTCAACTAATAACCAGACATTTATTTCAAACTACATCTTGAAGCATGGTGAAAATCTGACTCCTGAAAGCTGTTATTAAAACAGGATCTCATACATTGTGCACTCTGCTAACAGTGGCCCTGGGATTTAACTTAGAATAGAAATCTTCCATTATTTCCTGGAAATAATTAAATAAAAGGTGGTCTCAAATTTTTGCAAGTGTGGTGAATGTACTTTCAAATGTGATGATTGGGATTGAGCTATTTCAAATCTTTTTAATATCTTGGAAGACAGCAGTTGTTTTTTCCATTTTTTTTGTCCGAGTGTAGAGAATAGCTATATAAAATACATCTGAGTTCATTAATGTTGGTTGATCTCACAGTGTAGAGCTTGCTTTGGGGCTTGGAGGGGAAAATGGGGTTTTCTTTAATACTGTTGATTAGGACTAGATAGCTTCCAGATGGTGGAGTAATATTTAGAATAATCTGATCCACTTCACCACCAAATTTGTCAGTGTGAAGAATGTGTCTGTGGGAAGGATAGAGGTGGCTGGACTGATGCAGACCTTTCTTACATAGTGTCAAGATTTGAAGGACATTCAGGTTGAACAACTAATTCCATACTCAGGCTTCTGACTCAAATTTGAGTGCTGGGCACCCAGAAGCTATTGCTCATAGGAACGTGTTTGTGGTTTGGTAAGCAATTCTGAAGGCAAATTTTTCACCTTGGGACTTGATGAATTTTGGCATCTGGATATCCAAAAGTCAAACTTTGTTAACCACTTAACTACTTCTAATCAAAGTTCTGATATTTCAGTTCTTTATCAACCTCTTTCTTCAGGTTTGCAGGAACTGATATAGCTTATATCCTTCTGGATCTATTGTATTTACTTAGATGAAAGTGAACAGATCATCTCAAGAGAAAAATAGGAGAGGTGACAAACTTTGCATCAGTTTCCAGCTTTCATTGAGTTCATTAGGTAGAGACATACAGGTATGGCATAAAAAAGACCTTCCAAATCACTTTGCTCCATGGCTAATCTCAACAGCTACATCATCTTAATATGAGAACTCCATCTTGACAAACTTTTTGTTCTTTGAAAGGCTACTCCATAACTTTGTTTTTGTAGATGATTAGATGCCCTCGTCCAAATGAACACTCTGTCAGAATTTACCTTGCAATGGGTTTGTAACTTCTTATACTGGTACACAGGCAGCTGCTTCTCTAATCTGAAAGCTCGTTATGTCCTTCAGCTTCAGTGTTACTTACTGCTCTAGACAAGTGCAGCTGCAAGATGTACCTTGATTTGCTTCCTTCTCTTCCCACTTTTCAACCAGCTAGTTCTCCCCAGAAAAAATAAAAAGGAGTTAAGACTGAAGTTTATTAGGGAGCTATGCCTGAAGAAGAGTGTTGTGGGCTTTTCTCCTTTTCTTGATGTTTCTTAAGTACAAATCATATATACTAAATTTATTTTTCATTTTACTTTTCCTTGTGTTTATCTGTTACGCTTGTTTTGAGTTCTGGAAGGTAAGTATACACCTTTGTGTCTGCAGACTCTGTAAATAAGAGATGAAGCACAGTCTCCTTTATGTCCTGCTTTGCAAACTCGAAGTCTTGCTCTCTTTCCTCCCACCTCTCCACATTCCCAGGCAGAGTAGATGAATCAGGAAATAAGTGGGATTATTGTACTCTGACCAGTCTGTTATTTTAACTACATGGAGTGATTGCTTATAGCAAATACCATCTTGTTTTTGCTGCAAGTCATTCTGTTAATCATATCATATGGAATTGAATGTAGAAGGCAAATACAGGCGGTCCCAGAATCCTGTGCATTCCCCAGACACTCAGCTCACCTTTCAGGGCTCCTGCACACTCAGCAGTACTGTGGCTTACTTTCCCTTTAGCTGCCTGCTTAAGGAAGCTGGTCTGAGATGCTTGCTTCATGTCCAAAGAAAACCACCTTGGTACTGTTTTGCGTCTCATACAGGAGACTGTATTCTGTTGCTTACTTCATGGTCAAATTTCTATGCGTGTGGGATGTTCAGACTTGGAGTGGTAGTTACTTGTCATATATTTTATGTCAGTAGTCTGCTGCCTCATGTGATAGTAATTTCTAATGGGATCTTAATTGCTGGTCCAGTGGTGTCACAGTAGCAATGGTTACTCACTAGAGATGAGACTAGCTTCAGTGTTTAGATTTAAATTTTCAGTTTTTGTTCAAAGAAAATCACTCGAAGTTAACTTCTGTTTTGTAAGAAAATGACATTCTAGGTAATACTTTGTTTTCTGATCCTGGCACATCTTGCACTGTGTATAATTTGAGATTGTTGATGTGTTCATAAGTTTGCCAGATCTCAGTGGAAAATGGTATTTTAGAAGCGTGGACAGATCTGGCAGCATCAGACACTACAAATCTTACATGTACAGAGTTTCTGTTTTCCTCGGTGCAGAGTGAGCCAAACATCATTTTGCTGCCTGGTGATACTGCAGTTTTTATACCAGTAACCACTGTGAAACAAATACAGTTACACTTATTTCCATGGGTATCAGTGACTGCCTATTTGATAGCTTGTTTTCTGAAAGACTCACTTCTGTTACTTTTGAAGTCAGTCAGAGTTTTACAAACACATCTCTTATGCCTATATACACAGCAAGCTTAGCTAGTAAGTCCATGAGTTATTCTCTGCTCAATGAAGCAGCAGATTTTATTAAAAAATGTCTTTCACTGTCTGGACATTACAGTGTTGGAGAAAACTGAAATAGATAACATAAATGGATTTCTTTCTGAGTTGTGTGTATGTTTTAAAATGAAATTGGAAGTCAATGTCGTGAGTCATAAGAGAAGATCTAATCAGCACCATCTGTACTCAGCCACTATCCTGCCTTTTTGCTGAGCCTTTGAGAGCCTTGGGGTCTATCAGGGGTATCAGCATAACTTCCATTTCCCTTTTTTTTTTTTTTTCTTCCCTGATTACCATCATTTAGCAAAGTAGTTCTTACTAATTCCCTAGAGCAGTGGGGGAATAAACCATCAGCTGATGCAAGTCCCATGGTTTTACTCTGGCAGTACCTAAGGCCATATTAATTAATTGTGATTGTTTCCTAACAGTCTCCTTGGGGGCAAGTGGAGCTTGGTATGCTCTGAAATCATACCCTTCCCAGCCCCTGTCACCACAGCAATGTTTGAGAAGAAAGGGAGCTGATCTGATGGGCACTGAAGTTATTTATTTCCATTAGGGGGCAAACTTAAACTGCAAGATTTTTGAATAAATTGTGTGTTATTTGGGCTGCTCGGATGTGTTAGACAGGAGAGATTCCCCAGTTTTTGTATGCTTGGATCAGTCTGCAGAGAGTAGAATGGATATGTGTTCATTACAAGGCCATCACTAGATATAAGTACTGACAGAACTCCCAATACTTCAGTTTACGTGAATGCTGAGATGTACAATGGAGAGGGATGTGGCCATCTCAATGATCAGCAGCATTCTGAAGTAGTTTTCACTCTTTTTTATAAAGACAAAATTTAGATGGATTTAGTTTGTAAATTATTCGCCTACGTTTTAATGTCTATGTGTGACTGTCCCCATGAGAGAAAAATATGATCAGTAGAGGTAAGAGAGCTGTTAAAAGGGTCCTGAACATGATGGGCCTGAACTGCCTAGCTCATTTGTAGGTGATTTGAGCTGAATCCTACAATTTATGTTTGATATCTGTTTTGCTGGGACTTTCACTGAGGGAAGCAATAGTTTCATTAGAATCATAGAATGGCTTGGGGTGGAAGGGACCTTAAAACTCACCAAGCCCCAGCCCCTGCCTTGGGCAGGGCTGCCCCCATCAGCTCAGGCTGCCCAGGGCCCCTTCCAACCAGGCCTTGAGTGTCTCCAGGGCCAATCTGTTTTGGTGAGTTATCATCATTATAGCAAAGACTTTCTTCCTATTATTTAATCTAAATCTACCTTCTTTTAATTTAAAGCCATTGCCCCTTGTCCTGTCACTAAACTCCCTGACAAAGAGTTTCTCCCCATCTTCTCTGTAATTCCCTTTAGGTACTGGAAGGCCTCTGTAACATCTCCCAGGATCCTTCTGTTTTCCAGGTTGAGCAACCCCAACTGTACCTTCAGAAGTCAAAGAGGACCCCAACAATGCAGTGGAAGCTTGGACTAAATCTTTCAGCAAAAGGTACTATCCATCTTTCCCTTACCATCCTGGCAAAGGAAAATGGGCTTCCCATGTTTCCCAAAGATTTTGGACTGGTGGTGCAAATTGGTGGTGGTGGGAGAAGACCCACCACCAGCAGTGTCAACTGTTGCCAAAACTTAGAATGGGGAAAGTAAAAGTGTAGCTGATGCCATCTCTTTAAAGAGCCTGACATATACCTACTTTTGTGAAAATAGGCTACTTCGTGTGTTTCTGGTTACTCAAAAGTAAATCTTTTTAATAATATCATGTCTCCAGAAAGATTTTATCTTGGAAGAAAAAATCCTGTCATTTGTTCATTTGACATTAATGAACATGCAAGTTTTGGCTGAGCACTAACGTCAGCCAAAAGAGATGAACTGAATTAATATCTGTACCAGTGCAGTGAAACCAGTAACATGTACATCAGATGTTTTTCCCCTCTCTCCCCTTTGCATTCAGGCTGTGTTTCACCAGTGTACTGTACTTGGCACCTGAATAAACACTTGCAAATATTTATAATTCCCTACCTTCTCATAGGGAGCTTTCTGAGATCTTTCCCACAACTCTCCCATATAAAACAGTTGAATCCCTCTTCTTTCTTTATATAAACATGGAGGTAATGCGCCCCTTGTCACAGCAGACATCTGTTATATGTATAGTAGTTATTCCATAGCTCACAGATTAATCATTGTGCTCCATCTCATTTTGCATTGCAGTCTGCAAATTACAGTGATTCCTTGAAGAGACAGAAAACAGGTTTGTTCTTTGTATTATTAATGAACTCTAAATTACTCCCATATTCATAACTGTTTTTATGTGATTTGTTCCATTTTCCAGATGACAAATACTGGCTGCTAAAGATACTTTACTAAGATGAGCTTTGGTAATTGCTATGAATGAGGCTTGAATTTAACATTAATTAACTATTTCTGCAAAGGACTCATCATAGCAAAACCTTCTGCATTTGTGTAAACTTATATTTAACATCCCATGGCAAATGTATGCCTTTCAACAATTGGTTTGCAGCTCTTGACAAATGTTTCAATTTCATCCTGTGAGTTATGAGTTCAGTCATTGCATCAAAAATAGCCATGGTTTAGATTTACATAAAGACAAATTACTCTTGAAGTACATTTCCAGTCTTCAGGGAATCAGCATGTTTTCTTGAAAAGATGATCTTCCTCCAATTTTTTCCTGAATTTATACAGTTTCATATAACAAGAGTATTAAAAATATCCATGAGGGCACCACAATCAGTCATATGTAAGGGAGTGATGGAGTACAGGAATTTGTTCCAAACCAGTGTATCAGTCTCTATCCCATTTTTGGATTATGCTTACATTTTCCATCACTGGGAAATAATTGGTTACACTTGGGATCCATTCTTTCATTGTGCCTGTCTAAAGCCCTTTGATATAAGGGTGAGCTTGAGCTGTGTGAAGAGTGCAGGATTGACCTTTTGTGACCATCTTTAACAGCAGTCTTTTCGTTAGGATGGGCGGTAGATGTTCCTAGTGTAATCCTAAACCAGTGTGTAGGTCAGCAGTATCTCATGATGGTGTATACTAGAAAAGACAATGGCATTATTTGATGACAAACCACCAGAACTTCCTCCTTCCTCCAACAGTACCAATAGCAAACCTTCTAAAAGATGGGGTGATTAGGAGCATCAAGTGAAAACTGCAGCAACTCACAGTCATCGTAACTATTCTCAATTAGTGCTCTGGAAAGTGAGCTGGCTTCTGCAATTGCCTGGGTCTTACTACAAAGACTGATTCCCTATTGCTGAACATATTGTACAGTCTCCTACTATGTGTTAGGATTTTAGTTTCCATATATACAAACAAGTAGTGCCTTCTGCAGATATTTGAAAGCTGAGCTGAAAGATGTGGTAAGCACTCCACTCTGCTTCTGGTATGCAGTGAAATGATGCTTTAGGTAATTCTGTTGTTGAATAAATGCTTGGAGTACAACACATCCATTTTGCATGAGCATGATAGGAGAAAAGGCTAAGAGTAAAATTACAACTACCTGAGAAATCTAATGTTAAGGGTGAGCTACTAGTTTGCCTTTTGTAGCATAGTTTTTGACTTCAGAACAAAGCAACTTAGTCTGAAAGGAGGAGTTCAAATCTATTTGGCTTGTACAAGCTTGAGAAATGTGCTGAAACGTAATGTCCATGTGCAAGGTGCTGCACCTGAGTTGGAGTCATCCCAGACATAAGGTCAAACTGGATGTTTTCCTGTGCAGCCTACTGTAGGGAACCTACTTTAGCAGGGGGGTTGGACTAAATGATCTCCAGAGGTGCCTTCCAACCCCTGGGAGAACTTGAGAGTAACCCTGAGAAGAATGACTTAGGGGCTCTGGTGTACAAAAAGCTAGGTATGAGCCAGCTGTGTGCACTTGAGGCCCAGAAGGCCAACAATATCCTGGGCTGCATCTGAAAAGGGGTGGAAGCTGGGACAGAGAGAGGGTTGTCCCCCTCTGCTCTGTCCTTGTGAGGTCCCAGCTGGAGTACTGCATCTAGGTCTGGGGGCCCCAGCACTGGAAGGATGCAAAGCTCTTGTAGTGTGTCAAGAGGAGTCCATGAAAATGACCAGGGGGATGGAGCACCTCTCCTTTAGAGATGGGCTAGAAGAGCTGGACTTCTTCAGCTTGGAGAAGAAAAGGCTCCAGGGAGACCTCCTTGTGACCATCAAGTACTTAAAGGAAGTTTTAAAATAAGACAGATGGTGACCTTTTGTGCAGCCTGGTAGACAAGTGTCTTAAACTAGAAAAGGGAGATTAAGGTTAGATGTTAGGAGGAAATTGTTTACTCAGAGGGTGGTGAGGTCCTGACACAGCTGCCCAGAGAAGCTGTGGGGTCGCATCCCTGAAGGTGCTCAAGGACAGGTTGGATGGGATCCTGGGCAGCTTGGACAGCCCTGCCCACGGCAGGGGTTGGGGTTGGATGGGTTTTGAGGTCCTGTCCAACCTAAACCATTCTGTGGTTCTATGATTCTCTATAAACATATATATTTTCTCTAACAATTACTTTCCCTATATATTTGATTTGTGCTATTGAAAATGCTAAAGGAATTGTTCTTGGAGAAGTGTCATACGAATATGCGTATCAACTTAAATAACTGTGCTAATAGAAATTATTCTCTGTGATTTTCTTGGCCTTGTTGAATTTATGCTATGTACATCTGCTTTACTTTGCTTTTTACAGTATTGTCCATGTTTTATCATCATTAGACTCTTCATTAGTTTTATCCCCGTTCTTTGCCCTTCATATAGCTAGAATTTTGTGCAGAGTTTGGGATCGAGTACATTGGGAACAAGCCTGGAATTCAGGAGAAGCAGAGTTGCTCTTCTTCTCCATTATTCTGATCCTTTGTGACTCCAGGTAAGTCCTTCAGTGCCTCTGATTCCTCCTTCATTTTTTTCCTGATGATGGCAGGCTCCTCAAGGATTACATGCTCACAGAATAATTTGGAAAATACATTTATTTGTAGCCTAGGTGCCGCTGTGGTTCCCAAAAGATGTATGCTTTCCAAACGAGAAAAGCTTTCATCAGAAATATGATGCATTTTCATGACCTGATAAATTCATTTACAGGTTTGTCCACAAATATTTTTGCAGCTATGTGGAGGGAAAGATGACTACTTCTTCCTAGAACATGGTCTTACGTACTTTACTTCTTCACAGATGTTTGTATGCTCCCTTCCCTTTTGGTCTGTCTTATTTGTCTGAGCTGTGTGTTCACTTGCAAAATCTCTTGACTTTTCTCATGGAGCAAACCATCTACCAGCACGTTTTGCTTTGGGGTCTGCAGCGTGTCAGGTTTGAGTCAGCACTGTCTTCAGTAGCTAAAACTTTACAGACAAGTTCATACTGTCCGTTTCTTGAAACAACTCTACAATCAGTAGTCATTCCTATAGATTATATTCTCATTATCATTAGACTGTTTAACCCAACATTCTTAACCTTTCTCATTATGATGGCTGAAACTAAAGGCCGATCTTAGCGAGTTTAGCTGCAATGTGATGAAGCAGGGGGTAAGGTTGGCTGCTGTTGTTTGTACTCTAGGATGATACATCTTCTCATTAAGAAAAGGTTTTGGGTGCTGTTCTTGTTTGGATGTCTGGCTACTGAGAAAGATGCCTTGAACATACAGTGGTCTGTAAACATGGAGTGGCAGATGCATTCAGTTAAAATGTAATTCTAGGTTTGTGGCTTACACTGGAAATGCTTTCTTCCATCTAGAAGCACTACTGAGCTCTCATCCAGTTTGAAGCTGTGCCAGCTGTCTTTCTTCCAGGTACTTATCTTCTGAAGTGCTGAAACATCTTATGGTTTGTGCTGCTTTCTGTGTTATGGGAACCCCAATAAAAGCAAATGATATGGGGGGAGCTTGCCTTTCTGGCAATTCCAGGCACAGCAATGAGACAAGTTCATGGGAGAAAATTCTACCCAAGCCTATTAAACATTAGGATGCTGATGAAACCTTGGCTTACGAAGTTCCCAGATTGTGCAGTAACAGGAACTGATAAAATATACTAGAGGAATAACTGTCTGCTTGCCCTAGTCTCTTGACCTTTTCCCAAATATTCACTACTTTGAAAGAGTTTACTGAAGTAAATGGGTCTTCGGTGTGGTCTTGTAGAACTGGACACCTCAGTGTCTTGCTGTGTGTCTCGTATATTTGAAAGCTTTGTGTGGTCTCCACAGAAAGTTGGCAAAAGACCCAGATCACAAAGTTGACAAAATGTATGCACTGCATGACACTTAATTTGAGATTTTTATTAATCTCTAGTGGACAAAAGAAGTAATCTGGCCTGGGTGGAGGCAACCAGCCAGCTTGGCTGACTAAGGAGAGCAGAAGAGAAGCTTTAATAAGTTAACAAACCCCATCAGCACTCATATTTAGATCTGTGTTCCTGGATGGCTTTGTACAAACTGGGACTGGAAAAATCCTGCTGAATATTCAGAAAACCTGAGCTAGACAGATTGTTGAGAGGCAACTGAATCAGCAGAAAAAATTATCTCCCAAAGAGAGGAGGTGGCTGGGAAGGTGGAAACATCCTGGAATTTAAGGTCCCAGGTTCCACAGTGAGGAGAAGCAAGGTAGGAATCTTCTGAAGTAGCTGAGGATTTTCTCTGAGATGTGATTTATTGATTTGTTTCTAATTTGTGTCTTCATATCTGAAATTCTGTCTTTAAGTCTAGCAGAGTGGACAGTCCTGCCAAAAATACCTATGCGTTTATCACTGAACCTGAATTGAAGTAAGTGAAGGTGATGCTGATAAGCTTAGGATGCATTGTCCCCGTGGGTCCGGTAGATCTGAGTAAAGATGTGTACTGGTATTGTGAAAGATTTGTTAAAAGAAATTTGAGAATTATAGTTTATTTCCACTACACCAGCAAAATATCAGCTTAGTTCTGAGAGATGCACCTACTTCCTTCAAGAAAGGAAGTAGTGGAGTGACTCTAAGACCTCAAAGTAAGAGTCTTGTACTGAGGAGAAAAGAGGTCCTTATCTTGTGTCTGTCAGCACATATATGTATTCTGGATCACATCTCACTTGAGATACAACACAAGTAACAAAGATCATAATCATATCATAGAACCATAGGATGGCTGGGATGCACCACTTTGTTCTTGACCAATCCCTGTATATGATGGGGGGCAGAATTATGCCATTAACCGAAGGTAAGATAAATATTCTAAAATGAAGTGAAATGGTCTGAGAAAAATGGCAACTAGGGGAATATAATCATTTAGCTAAGAAAAAAAAAAACAAACCCGAAAAACTAAACTAAAATTCAGTTTAATCCTGGAACAAACAACTGTCAAAAAAACAACCCACATAGATATTAAGCTTGATAACCGCATTGTCTTTTGAGTGTATAATACACACACTATACTGCAGAGTACTTAGTAATTATACTCAATATTATGTGTTGTAGTATTAAAGGGAGCATTATCAAGAATAGCGTGTCACATATTGCGTAGTCCAGATGAGTGTGTGAGCATGAATTGAGTAAGTTTGCATTAAATGTGAGTAGCAGTCAGTGGCAGACTCTGCCTCTGAGGCACTTGAGCATTTTCCTTAAGTGGCTAATATTACTGAATGCTTGACAGTTTCACTGTATGATAGTTTTCATGAATTTCCTGCCTTTGAAATTCTAAATGGACTGCTTCCATCTCTAAAGAAACATTAATTTTGGTTCTGTTTTTTCCTCTCATGGGCTGATGAATTTTTTTAATGAACACCAAATAAATAAACTTTACAAAGTGTAAAGTGTTTTAAACAACAGCCATGAAGTCCAGTGAGCAGTTGGTTTGAACCTTTAATGTCCATTCCCACTTTACATCACTAGGGGCAATCCCGTGTCTGCTTTATCACATACGATTTCTTCTCCCGTTGCCTCTTCTCTTATACATCCCTCTCCTCTTATTTAAACCATTATGATTCCAATCGAATTGCAGTCTATTAGGACCCAGTTTTTCAAGGGGTACAGTAATTTTCCATCAACATCAAAGCAAGTTACTTTCTCTTCTCTTTAGAAAACAAAACATTCCTTTATTTTTCCACTTGAACTTGTTCATCTTTACTAGCCATTGATGCAAATATAATTCCCTGTTTATTTTTTATTTTTATTTTTTGAGAGTAGAGAGTTTAAGTCAGGCAATTGTATTTGTCATTTTAATGGAATGTGTTATGTCAGAGGAGTCCACAC
Organism: Odontophorus gujanensis; assembly: GCA_013399175.1. Lineage (NCBI taxonomy): Eukaryota > Metazoa > Chordata > Aves > Galliformes > Odontophoridae > Odontophorus > Odontophorus gujanensis. The sequence goes on along the minus strand of VXAB01007343.1, from coordinate 34,050 downwards.
TCTTGTGCTATTCAAATGTAATTGGAATAAATTAATTTGACCACACAGAAGATGGTTTTACAAATTAGCTTTGAAAAATTGGAAGGGCCAGATCAGAGCAAACAAATAAATTTTTCATATTTCCTGGCATTAAGGTCTCACTTTCATATCGAAACATGTAACAGAGAATATTCATCTCATAGCTTTAAATTATTCTCTGCTTTTGTATGCTTCAGTTGAACTTCTTCAGGGCAAAATCTTTCCTTTCATGCACTGCTAGACATCTACGCACAGATGAACTTCAAATACCAGGAACTAATTCCGTAAATTAATGCTTGGCATCTTTTTCATAGAAAGAAAGAAAGAAAATAGTTAAAAAAAAACCCAACAAACCAAACAATGCTTTATGAAACATCATCACCCTTCAGACCTGATTGAAAAATAGCATTGTGGAATTTTCTAAAATTCCTTTCTGATATTTCCTTAGGGAGAGGAACAGGGTGAAAAATCTGAAGAGGAATTGTCAAATCCTTTACAAACTGCTGATAGTTTAAAAAATAATCTCATTAATAAGGTATTTTCACCAGTTTCTCTCCTTGCTTAAAAATGAATTATATTTATGCCTTCAAGAGCAATTTGCCTTTATTTCCTGTGTGGGTTTTGAGAGAGGAGATTTAATGTTGGCTGAGATTTTGTGATGGAAAATGGCTGATGGTTTGATGTTAACCTTCAGCAGCAGCACTTGGCAGTCTTCATTTCATAAATGAATATATCCAATTGCTGAATTTAGCCGGTTTGACTGAAATCCTCATTCAAACTGTCCTTCTGCATTGTCTGATGCTAATCTGGTAGATGACTGATGCAAAATGTGAGTTCAAAGAGCAGGTCTAGAAGTAAAATGATCATTTCCAGAAATTGGGGCTCTCATTTTCTGAGGCGCTAGGAGGAAAGCCCAGTGTAGTAATTTGGTCTTGTTCCTGCTATAGAGACATACCTGGACCTGAAGTCTTCACCTGGGCCCGTGTCCAACAAAGATAGGAATAAGAGATCATGGAATGTAACTTAAATCCAGTTCTTCAAAAACTTAATTCATTTGTGTTTCCTGGCTTGGCTTGGTCTGCAGAGATTCTGGCAGATTTTTTAGTAGACTTGAATGTTATATATCAATTTTAACCTCTGGATCCTTTCAAGAAAACCGACATTTGATATGTTTTTGCTTGTACCTGGTCCTAGTGAAATAACAGTGAAAGCTGGGGTATGTGTGGAGAGGAATTGTTTTTTTTTAAATATATTTTTCATATCTGATGTTGCATTCTAAAGGCAAAACTGTGAAGAGAAAGTTCAAGTATCCAGCTTTTTTCACACTGTTGTGACTAATTCTTCATTTTGTAAAGGTGAATATTGTTCTGGCATTCTCTTCTATTTAATATGTAGACCAAGTTTTCCTATTTTCCATTAAGTAAATGAATACTACTGTTTCTCAGCTTCATCATTTTGAAATAAAATCTAAAAGCAGCACATTTGGAGATGTTTCCTGAGTAACAGTAATTTTTGTATCCAGAAATACTATCATGTGTGTTGAAAACTGAAATCACGGTTCAACTTTATTTGTTGGTTTTTTTTTAAGCCCACTTTTGGGAGCATTTCTGTGCCTGTGCAGCATCCATCATGGGGATTTTCCTTGCTTTCTCAGGGCTCATAGAGACAGGCACAGAATGGCTCAGGTTGTGTGAAAAAGGATGCACATAAAGTTACAAAACCTTTTGCAGATAGTGGCAATTTTTAAAAATGATTTTCAACATATAACCAAAGTGCCTATTTTGATTATCGCTGACCTTGGCAGTGAGTACTCTTTATTGCACTGAAATGTGAAAAGCAAGCAACACAGTGCTATTGTAAAGGAGCTTATTTTTATTTTTTTTTAACTGTAAATGCTTAAGTAAAAAAGAAAACTGTTGGGATTTCTTGGTATAACTATAATACGATATGGGATGCATCTTTTCATCTCACCGGTTTAAAGGAAAAGACTAGACGATCTGATGTAGTGTGGAACCAGAAAGGCATACGGCAAACCTTCCAGAGTTGGAGGGCCAGCACTAGTGCCATGGCATAGGAATTGTCAGTGTTTCTTAAATTAGCATTTGTGGTTTTGCCTGTGCTAATACACATTGTACCATGACCATCAAAATTGGCTGGCTCTGTTCTTACAGTAGAAACAGATACCTTATCCAAAGGGCAAGGACTTGGAGAGAGCAATTTATGTGACCAGATGGAGCTACTGTGATAATCTGGTATGAGCTTCCAGACAATTTAATAAGAATTGGCAAGAGCAAGATGTCAGTTCCTTGATGGTTTTCTGATGGGAGAAGAGAGTGGTGAGATGTTAATTAAGAGGGAATTAGCCCTCGTTAGGTCTGGATATACATGCTCAATGAGTCATTTTCCTTTCTTTATTCTGGACAGAGAGCATTGTATCCTAGATAATTCTGCTGATGTTTAATTTGATAAATATTCAGGAACATGAAAACTGGGGAAAAGCAGGTGCTTGGCTATCTGTAGTAGCTGTGCAGGCAGACTGTCTAGACTCTACATTTACTTGCTGAAAAATTCAGTCCTGATGCCTCAGAGGAGGTGGAATAACAGCTCAACACCACAGGGTGCTAAGGTGTTAGTGTTAGAAAGGCTGCTGTCTTCTATTTTGGGTGTCTGTAGCACCGATAAGGTTTAATCAGGGAGTCACAGTACGAGTGTCTGGGTCACAGTAGGATTCACTTTTTTAAATAGACTTCGACAGCTAGCCTCTCTCAGACTTCACTCCAGGGCTGGATCATACTCACGAAGTGTGCACTCAGTGACCAAATGTACATGGGCTCCTGGAGTGATGAGCCAGCTGCAGAGGATGCAGGCATGTGAAGGTCATCACTGGCTTGAGAAGAGGGAATTCTGGAGCCCAGCACTCCCTGTGCCACCCTATTGCAGGGGCTGATGGGGAGCCATCAGAAGGAGCACTGTCAAAAGTGAGGGGGGAAAATTGTCATCTGGAAGAGGAGCACTTAGAGAATTCGTTTCCTGTCAGTGAAATTATCTCTTCCTCACTGTACACCTGTCTATGAGAATGTAATTTCCCTGTAGAGCAGTGCTCTACATGACCAGTTGAGTGCTTGCTGACTCACTCAGCGCTCTGAAAGCAGGCTGCAAGTGCTAGGTGCTTTTCATTTTAACCACGGAGCCACTTAAAGCTCGTAGAACTCTTCAGTATATTTTTTGTTTGGTAAAAAAGTTGTCATGCATAATAATCAAAATTGCAATCATTAACAAATTACAGAGAAAGGTCTTTAGGACTTATAACTGTGAAGTGTAAGCAACAGAACTATAATTTATAGGTTGACACACCAGTCCAGCTATAAGCAACTCCAGCAGTTGCTTTGCTACTCCCTGAAATAACTGCAGAGTTATCAGGCTAATTAGAGCAGAAAGCTATGTAGCAAACTGAAACCAGACAGTGAGACTGGATGCCTTCTGACAGAAGCAGATCTGCAGCCTGCTGCATCTTGGAAAACTGTCTGCATTGTAAGCTGCTGCTTCCCTAGATATGTTTGCAGTGCTATTTCCTTTATACAGCTTCCTTTTGCTCCATCTCTTCCTCAAGTCCTCCTGAGATATCACTGTCTCAAAAGGAGAGGTACCAATAGTGCTTGGGATGTGGCAGCTGCTGCTTTTGGTTTTTTCTCTTGGAGAGTGCAAAGCAGATCTGGTGACTCACTCCTTTATTACTAGAGCACAGATTTCAGCTGCTGTCCAACTGTGTAAGGGCAAAAATAAAAAGGAAAGGATTAAAAAGTTCTTCCTCATTCACTACTATAAGTGGAAAGACTGAAACCAATTTTGGAAATGTTTGCTGCTTTGTTAAAATTGTAATTAGGGCCATGGTTGTGTGACAAACCATTTTAGATTAACTGATTACTTGGGCAATCCTGATAGCTTCCTGGAGGTGTTACTCTTTATGAAAGGTAACTAAGGTCTGACTTTCCTTGCTAGATCTGGGGCTTAACTTTTATGCTTTATAAATAGAAGTCATGCTACTGTTCATTTTAACTATGTATGTATATCAAATAGCCAACAGTTAAAGGGGCTTAACTCGCTTCTTGGGCATAATGTTGTGTTTTATTTTGGCAGTCATCATGTGGTAGGCAGGCTTGGTGGGCCTTCATCTGTAGAAAAGGGCAACTTCAGGGCAAGAGTGCCGTGAGTGAGTCATACCACTCCTCTTCAGAGCAGGTTTTATGCAGTGTTCACCAAGATTTTTTGGAGAAAAGAAACAAGCTGGCCTTCCGCTTCCCTCTTTAAGGATGGGCTTTGATAATTTTATTGTGTGTACCTAATAGCACACAAGCATCCACACTTCAAATCACAGGCAAAGCTTACTATACATTGGAGTCCAAACCTGAACCTCACTGCCTTCAGCTACCTCTTAATCACAGCTGATTTGTGTGTTTTATTAGAGAAGATACTTTGGAATATTTGGCAGCAAAAGAAATAAAAGAAATCAAGAGAGAGAAAGGCTTAAGATTGTGCATTTGAAAAGAGCTTTCTAATCTGTCCTGACACATCTGTTGCTTTGGAAGAAAAAAATCTCCTGGCTGCACTCAGGCCCTGAAGCAATATATGTTGGGGGCCTGGTTGTATAATTTGCAGAATGCAATAATTCTATAATTATATTGCTAATTGTATGCTACCACTTCTTTTTTTTATAATAAGAGAGTGAAGTGATTTATAACTTAACAGTTTTACAGGAGCTCAGACAGATTGTTAAATGAAAATGAACAGTTGCAGTGTAACTCGAAATAACTGCTATTGTTAAGGGCAAGCTATCAAGCTGCATGAATGCCTTGCTGGAAGGTGTAGCCTTGCAGAAATATTTCAGAATCTCAGCAGTATTAAAACCTAATAAAAGCTTAAGAAAGCCCTGCCTTTGCAGTCTTCCTGGTAGGTATATGAAAATAATGGGGGAGGAGGATGGGAGAAGGGCTAATAGTAAGAAGAAAGTAAGCCCAAGCAATACCCCCAAAGAATGCTGAAAGACTGCAAATAACAGAAAGACTATGGATTTCAAATCAGATGATGTACTTATAGTGAAAAGCAGAGGAACCAGATTTTGATTGGAACTGAATCACTTTCCTGTTCACTAATGAGGAATAATCAGCAGTTTGAGGGGACCTACGAATTAGAAACTGGATTTCAGAGGAAAAACATTTATCTCCTTTTCCTCCATGCTTTGTTGTTTTTTTGTTTGTTTTTCCAAGCTGAATTTGTGCCTAGGGAGCTACAGTTGCTTTCTCTGTCTCTGGGTGGAGCTTATCTGGGTTCTGGCAAGGACACTTTTGCCTCCTGGTTTGCTTTACCTTTGATGGAACAGGAAAGAGTAGCTACGCTACGTCATGCAAGGAGCACGTGGTATAGCTAAAAGACAGTACTGGCAGTTTTGCTGTTCCATACTTTATGGCATAGAAAGGTACTGCATTCTACACAAACAAAGCGGTAAATGAATTGAAAAGAAAATCTTTCAGACATAATTACATAGAAGTTCTGTGTGTAAAGAGAAGCATGAATTGGCCATTCTATTGACCTCCAACAGAACTTTCTGCTATCTAAAATCTGTGTGTTAAAGCCAAAACCCATCCCAGATTCATCCCTCAGTCCTGCTTGTGGAGTTTTTCTGTAATGATTCATTCAGGATTTCAGCTTTTGGAGATGACTACTTAGTACTTTTGGCTTAGATTTTTTACTGCTTGTAAAGCTTGGTGTATAGGCTTATCATTTCAGAAATAACATGAACTAGGTTATGAGATCATTGTGAAAGATTCTTCATTAAGCATCATACAACGCTCATGGAACTGTATTATTTTGGGGGATTTCTTCCTCATTTCTCCCAGGAGAAATTTTTAAGCTGGTTGTTTCTGATGTAAGATATATATAATACTCATTTTGCACTCAAAGCTTCTTGACATAAAGATCAGTAGCTTAGATTGCACATGCTTTCAGGAGGAAAATATTTCAGTTTGGAAACTGTATTAAAGTGAATATATTTCAAAAATTAAATCATAGTATGTGTGTGATTAGATATGCAATCTAAGTATATTTCAGAATATTATACCAGACATGTTATCTAGCTCAATCTACATGCTTCACTTCGGAAAGTTTAGAGTTTACCTAATAGACTGAAGTCAAGAGATAAGAATAGCTTGTTCAGCATGTCCAGACAGTGTAATTATGAAGGAAAGAAAGCAAGAAAAGAAGAAAAATTTGGGCAGTGGAAATATTTTAGATAAAGGGACAGGAACCTGGAGTTGTTAGAAGTGAAGCAGAATGTGTGACTATAACAAGAAGTGATAGAACAATATTGGTTCTTTTTATTGTTCCAACTAAAATCATTCCGGTCTGCTTTTGTTTCTCTTAGAATCTGTGGCAAATCTGTTTCTATTTATAGGATATGAGTGTAGAGCTTCTAGAGTACCCATCCGAACCATCAGTATTTCTTCTTTTTCACTGTGGTAAGGCTATTGACTTTTTCTGGACTTCTGCTCCGGAAAATTGTGTAGTCCATAATGAACATGTTTCCGTAGCAATAGTGGTGGCACACAAAGATCTTTTGGTAGGAAGGCAGCAGATGATCTTCTGTCTTGCATGGAGCTTGGTTTTGTCATTTCACTCACTGGTTAAAACTCTAAGGTAAGTACAGCCTTTCCAAGCTCTTGTTAAATGCACAGCATATTCCTTAGCTTCTTATAATGTTATCTTGCTCATATTCAAAGGTTGCTTTAAAGCTTATCTCCTTCGATGTTCCCTTGCACAGTTGAATGTAGATCTTTCTTTCATAATCTTCACTGTTTGCAGTTCAGTCTGCATTAATGTTTTACGTTATTGCACAATGATACATGCAAACAATGAGGGCATTTACAGTACTGTACAAACACAGTCTTAAATACAACAGGATGCAGAATCTCCAGAGGTCCCTTCCAACCTCTACGATTCTGTGATTTTTCTTTTTTTTGGAGGACCACCCTTAGCCTAGGAAAACCTGTGGCAGCAACTCCTTCACAGTGTGATTCAAGAACATGAAGTTAGGAACTTGCAAACAAATGCTGGTCTTCTGTATTGCACCTATAGTCAGGCAAGGGACTCAGGACCAAAATTTAGCTTTCAGGAGTAATTCCCTTAATTTGGGCTTTATTGCATTTCATCTACAATATCTATTTGGGAAACCTGGGTGAAAACTGACTGATCTGTTTAACTTCACCATGACAGTGGCTAACCTTTTACGGTTTTAGAGCTGGTTGCAAAATAAAACCCTTCTGCAGTGCACAAACTCTCTAAAATCCTTAGTCAGCTAAACTACAGTTGTCAGACATGAGGGTTATGGGACCGTTACAGGCTAACTTTGTAGGATTTGTTCCTGTCTTTGTCATTAGTCAAACTTCTAACACTGGTTAAAATGTACATTTTGTAACTTAATAAATCTAAACTGGAAAATAAGACCACAAAACTGGACACTGAATAAATTTACTCCTTTGAATCTGCTCTCTGCACCTTAACAAAATACATCACAGTGAGTTAATAATTACTATTTTTATACTGTGTCATTTTATGGAAAGTATCTCTCACCAGCAGGAAAGTACAAGGGAAAGTACAAGGACTTCTAGGAATCACTAGGGTATAATGAAAGCTGCCAAAAATGTAAACTAATACAGATTTTCTTATGAACCATAAAAATATTATGTTTAAACTAAAACTGTAACCTTTAGCCTTTGTATGAGAGCAGCAGAAGTATGAACGAGGATTTTTAAAAAATGTGTGTATGTAGATATCTGAGGTCTCAGACCCTTATTTTGGCTAGAAAATACCAGCCAACTAAACTAACATCAGAAGATCAATGGATGATCTATAAGTGGAAAAAATTCTATTCTGATTAAATCTACACAAAGGATCCCTCTTTGTGCTTCTCAAATGCCGTAGTGTACATTTAATCGTAGCAAGATACCTTTTCACCTCCATTAGGACATTTTTTTCTGAGATTTTTCCATGCTGTTTTTACTTCCTTCACTCAGGAAGTCAACAGACTGTAGCCAACATACCAGCAATACTCTTAGGACAACAGCAATCTACCCAGCATGCAGCATCCAGCAACACAAAGTCAGGACAAAAGAAATAGTCATCTGGAAGAGGCAAAAATAGTAAGCTCCCAGGATGCTGTTTGTTAGGATACCGGAGCGTTGAAAGAGGTCAGGATGTCATTTCAGCTTTCTAGTCTGAAGCTCAGCTATGGGGGTATACAGTCAAACCAGAAAGCTTATGAAGAGGACAGACAGTAAAAACAAATATAGATCTTTGATGTGATGTTTCCTTGCTTTATAAAGTTCAGTTGTAGAATTGAGTTGAAACCATTTACTGAGCTAATTCGTATTAACAATTAATCTTGGCAACAACATGAGAGCCATTCTTCTCATTTTGAAGTTTAACCAAAAGAAGCCTTATTTTGAGTTATCAGGCACAAAATCCAGAAATCTTTGCTGAATGCCTTAAAAATGGAACAGTGTGACTTTTCTGTTTTGAAACTTGTTTCCCTTTCTGAGTAGAGCACCTTTTCTTTTTTTTTTCTTTTTTTTTCTTTTTTCTTTTTTTTTTAAATAAAGGGAATAAAAGGGTTAAATAACCTGAAAGAAGAAAAGGATTAAATGAATGTTCTGCCTGACCCCAGGCATTTCTTCAAGGTTTTGTTTCAATAACCCAACTAAAATATCCCTTGTTAACATGATTCTAAGTACAAGGTACCTTAACAACAATTCCCAGGAGATGTTGTAACACCTTTGTCAAATTCAGTTTAATGTCAAAGTGGTTGAGAACATGTTCATTCTATGAAAAAAGAGGTATTTTAACGTTTCCATCCTAATTTTGGAAGAAAACAAATGTTGAAGCATTAGAATTTCCCCCAGGATGAAAATTCTAATATTTTGCTCAGCTCCAGTTTCCAATAACTCTTACACTTTAATTTTGTGATATTTAACTTAATGTTTCCCATGTGAGTATTATAGCACTAGTGGGTAAAACTTTAGTCACCTCACAGATTAGGCATGCAAAGGAAAACAGTTCATATATGTGCAGGGACAGATTTCTGCCTTCACAAGTGCCTTCCTCTTGTTTCCCCTGCTGATGAGATGTCAGTTTATTACAGACTTGATGAATGGAGTTTCCTTTCTCAGGAAACAGTAGTCAGGGCTATGGAAGCACTTATGTAACATACATTCCTCTACATGGAAGTCTGTTCATTATTCGTTCCCGTGACTATTTTGGACTGCAGTCAGGGACAACGTGAAGGAAAACGGTGAAGTGCTGCTGCTAGGGCATTAGTGGGAAACAACCCTTAGCAGTTCTGGCCCTAAGAGTTGTGAAGCCACAATCAACCTCTACTTACGCTTCTGTGGTGTGCTCAGTGAGATAAGTTCTGTGCTGTTAACCCCTACGTGCTCAGAAAATCTAATAGAACCTGCTTTACCTGCATGAGTAGGGCAGCCTTACATACATTTGCACTGAAATTGATTTCATTGCATTCAACATATAAAAGCTCTCTTTAGGGCAGACCTGGTCTAAAGTTACTTCTGTTATTAGGCAGTTCCTAACCAACCAACCAAGGAGAAATACAGTGTACAGCATAGCTGTACTATGTACAGTTTCTAATCTAACTTAGTGCAAGGTAATGTGAGTTTTTTATGGCATGTACTTCCCTAGATCTTAAAATACTCCACAGTTAATGTAGATCTAAGTATCAGTTTAATAGATTGAAAAACTAGTGTCTCGAGATCTACAGGTACCAGATCATTCAGTGTGTTGTGGCCATCAAACCTCCTTGTGCTTCGGCCTTGTGAGGGCTTTCTGATTACAGACCATGCATCAGCAATCGAATTACGTGGTAAGTAAAGTGCTATGGGGGGGCAAGGAGGAAGGGAAAGTGGTACACAAAAATTATACACAGAGTTTTACATTTCGTAGAATCACATGGCTGCACAAAATGCAGCATTGTGATTCTATGAAATGTACAACTCTGTGAGAAAATCCTCTTAACTTCGTTATCAGGAATCAGCATAAATTTACATGCAGAATTGGTATAGCACCTTTGCAAGGTCTGTTTACACTTTAAACAAAACAAATGGAATTATTTTTGTCACTCTTTTTGACATGAATATTTGCTTATCTGTGTGTTGAATGTAGTAGTGTATCTGATTCAGTCTTGCATGCAAGTTGAAATAGCAATGGACCTCATTCATCTATTAGCAGTGGCATGCAAAAGAAGGAAAAGGTGAAAAAGAAATGTCGTGCTAATGTTCTTTGCCTCTTCATTTCCTTTTGAGTGCTTCACTTTTGAGTGCTGTTCCTCACTTACCATCTCAGTGACTCGTAAGAAGAATCCTTTTCAGGACCATTGCCTGAAAAGTGGCCCTGTGTATTTATGACATGAAGATCATCTCACTGCTGTTTATTTAAGCCAGCACCTACATGATATCAGCTAGTCTGTATATGCAAACATTCCAGAATAAGCTATCAGAGGTAACAATTAAATACAAGTATCATAGTTAATGGACTCCGGTACCCACTATTCACCACATTTGATCATTTTTCTCTGCACTTTGGGGCTGCTTGTGTGCTTTGAATTAGCAAATTATTAGATTAAAATACATAAAAAGCTTGTGGAACTGATACTGGGATCCAAAACTCCCTATCAGTGGCTAATCCCTCTGCTTCTGAGCTGCAGAATGATGCTTGGCTTTTTTATTTGGTGTGTTCTTGTCATAAAAATGTGTATTGGCCTTTTATCCTTGTCCACATCAGGGATGGAAAGTGGTCAGTTGACTGGTCAAACTGCCTCCATCCCTCAGTTGAGGAATGCCTGGTTATGTCTTGTTGAGAAATGTGAGCAGTCATTTAAAACAGTTTGAATGGAGAAATGCTCTATCTCCTGCAGAAGAAAGGAATAGGCACTACTACTGTTGCTGTTGTTACAATAACAGTAATATTTTTAAGGGATAAATCCAGACTTCCATGCCCAGAGGCGTGTTCTGGGAGAGCTCAGTATCTGCTGGAATTTCAAACAGTGGTCTCATGTATGCATGGGACTTCAGATAAACAGACTTCTGTAATGCGTTGGCAATGTGAATGTTTTTTTATGAGCAACGTTTTTTCCCTTTCCTTTTAGGCTGTTAAGTACCTAAGTCAGAATTGGCAGGTATAGATGAAGAGCCAAAACTACAGGTATATTAAGGGCTGTGATGGACTTTGCACAGATATGGACCTCAGCTTTTCACAGATCGTGTCCATACTCCTAGGAAAATAAGAAAATCATGTAAGGGTTTGAACTGGAAGGGACCTTAAAGATCACCTAGTTCCAGCCCCCCATGCCATGAGCAAGGCTGCCACCCACTAGATCAAGCCACTCAGGGCACTATTCTTTATTGTCACTCTTAGAATAAGTACTACTTAAAATAGAGACAATTTATTATTATTTTTTTTTAATCTCAAATATGCAGTGGGTTCAATTGACATTGTTGATTACACAGAATGAGGGTTGTTTCCATATCTTTAGTTCACACATCTATTTACCTTCTGATGTTTCAGGTTCATTTTATCTTATCTCAGAACTTTCCGTATGCGCTATTAATAGCTATTCAGTTCTCGCTATTTTAATTTTCACTTTCAAAGCTTTCTGTCTTCAAGTGCATTACCTGTCCATCACCCATCATCAGCTTTCTTTGTTTTGTTTCTAGTACGCTTTATTCCTCTATCAGATATGATTCTTGAAATGACATGCCATTTCTAAGATGAACTTCATGCATTGAAAGTGGTTCTGTTTTCTAAAAAACAACTGCATGTGAACTTCTAGCGCAATTCTACGTGACAAACAAAGCATGCCACATCCTACTTACACAGGTATTGTTTTATTTATTTTTTTATTTATTTTTAAGAAAAGCTAAATGGAATTATAGGATGAAAAAAGGAGCATATTTTACTTAATAACTTGAAACTGAGCATTAAATGAGTGCCTGTGGTGAAAACTGGAGAACATATTTTGAATCAGTTAAGATGCTGAAGTTGCACCATTTCCTAAAAAGCACATATTTCCTTTCCTTCTTCTTTTTTTTTTTTTCCCTCTAAGCTTTGTTGTAAAATCTGAACTCACCAATTCCATACTCCTCTTCATGAGACATGTAGTGTCATCACAGTCAGCTCATGAAGCTGTCAGTAGAAGTCTCTTGGTACTTCTTTTATGATGTCAAGATGATGGCAGAGGGAATGTCTGTGCAAGTTCAGATGCTATAGGAGAAATGAAGTTTGTTATAGATGTTTTTTTTAGTTTGAAACAAACCAACCATAGGAAGGAGATCTTGAGTTCATGCCTCTAGAACCCAACCTACCTCTGTGTAACCAATTATGAAGAACTATTACATCCTATTATTGAGTATGGAAGTGGGAGCTGAAATTCATGGATTTTTGACTTTACCAAGTATTTGTTAAATGAGACGACTTCTCTGTTTTTATTGTTATTAATAGTTTATTACTCTGAGGCGACAAATGAAGAAAAGCAGCAGCATAGATACAAATAGATACTGCATGTTTCTTAAGTGCTAGGTAGAAAATACAATATGATTAAAAAATAGTGCACAGCTATGATAACACAACAGTGATCTGAACTGAACAAAACACTTGTTCCTTCCCAAGCCAAGGATGGCTGAATGAATATACTTTTTGCCAAATTATTCTAACATCCTCTTAGGAATTAAGGGGTCTCTGAGCTTCCTTAGGCAGTCTTTTATAAGTGCTTCGTGGTACCTAGTATCTAACCTGAACCTCATTTGCTTCAATTTAAACCCCTTTGATTCTTGTTCTATTCACAATGAACTTATTTTTTGAAGATTTCAACAGCCTTTTACAAAGAACAGTCTTCTATTGCATAGATTGATTACAAATGTGATATACTACTTATGTTAACTGTATATCCACTGGTTTTGCCAGTTTAAACAAGCTTAAGTAAGACAATCTTTGTTAAATCTGTGTTTCAGGTGTTTTTTCCTTTCTTTTCTTCCTTTGTTATTGGGTTTACTATTGCTAGAATGAAGATAAATGCTTATGCAAAAAGATTAGTGACCTATTTTGCTTGAAAAGTGGTGTGATTATTGACCAATTATACAGAAAGGTGCTCAACCAAATTCTAAAATCCCTATCTTCTTTGCACTTGCATGCTTTGTTTCAAGCATTCAGCTTTATGCACATTATGAAATACTGTGGTTTTGAAGAGGTTTCTGAAAGGACCTAACTTACTGATAGCATTTAGGCTCAGGAATTCAATATTGACCCAGTCAGTATGAGTGTGCTGAATTGCTTGACAGTCATGAGCAAAATTCCATCTGTTCCTCCTTTCTGGTAGGGATGATACTATTCAGAATTAAACTGTTGCTGTATCCAGACTACTCTTTTATTAAAAAAAAAAAAAAAAAAAAAATGAGAGACCCCCTTAATGTTCCATCCTAAGGGGNAACTTACTGATAGCATTTAGGCTCAGGAATTCAATATTGACCCAGTCAGTATGAGTGTGCTGAATTGCTTGACAGTCATGAGCAAAATTCCATCTGTTCCTCCTTTCTGGTAGGGATGATACTATTCAGAATTAAACTGTTGCTGTATCCAGACTACTCTTTTATTAAAAAAAAAAAAAAAAGAAAAAGTGAGAGACCCACTTAATGTTCCATTCTAAGGGCTGGTTTTTGCTCTGACTCTGATTTTAGACTCCCAGTGCAGACTGACAAAAGCTTTCTTTGAATTTTAATGAAAGCTGGACCAGGCTTGTTTACAGTTTAACTTTTCAGGAGGTACATGGCAAGGGAAAGCAAACAGGGCTGTGTGGATGACTTAGATAGGGGTTTCTCCAGACGTGCCACTGCTTTTTCCTTGGAGATAAAACATCCTAAGAGATTACAGATCAGTAGTAAATTTTCTTAAGGTGAGGCCCATGGTCTTTTTGTTTTATGTGGCCCAGGGTGTGTCTGGGAAGGGAAGCTATTAAGACAACTGAGGTTTGATGATATATTGTTTGATGCTCATATTAGGCAAAGGAATTCTTCGGTTCCTACTCACCACTCTCCCCTCAGCTGTGTTGGATGGTCTGTGCTTGGAACTCATTAAAGATGAATTTAAACCCCTTTGCCAATGTTTTTTTTTTTCTTGTTGCCATGCTGCATCTCAGAAGCTAAGTCCCTCAAGCAGCAGTTTTGGCCCTGCTGAGGAAGCTCTGGGAAACATGCGTGAGTAGTCAGGAGCTCAGTGAGATGCTGGGAAAGGAGTTGGTAGATGTAGGACTATCTAGGTGACATGTTTGCCTAAGGTAGTGGGCTACACAGAGATGAGTGGGAATGAGGAAATGGTGACTGCTTACTGCATGTGCCCTTTTTGCTGAAGATCAACTGCTGGAGGAGTATCTTCTCCCTGAATGCCTGGGAGTGCTGCAGAGGGAGGACTGAAGGGGATCAGGTGATGCTGCCTGCTCCTTAGTAGTACTGTAGTGTTCATGCTGGTGTAGAGAGTAAGATGTACAGGAAAGGATATCCATGTATTTTGTATTAATTCTGTCTCCTGCACCTCACCCTGCATTATATTCTTGCAATTTTTTTAAACCTGAGAAATTCAGGAAGGTTTCCTGTTAAAATATGCAGGTGATCTTTGGTCTGAGCAGTTGGGAGAGGCCTCTTCAGCATGAGCAGTCTGACATATCATGAAACTACCATGAAACATCATGGCATGGGTACTGTGAGCAGCTGAACTACATAAACAGTTCACTGTAGCTAGCAGGTAAAACCAGACCTGCTAATTCATCCAGACAAAGGCTGACCAGACCAGAGTGCGTCTGGATATCACTGCATTGTGCAGTGAAGACATCCCCGTATCATCAGAAAAGAAAGGTGATCTGAAGAATGAAGAGAGTTCGTAGCTGGTAGAACAAAATCTTAAAGAAAATATTGAGTAAGAATAGAGGTATGGAGAAGTAACTGGCAGACAAATTAAAAAGACATGAAGTTACAAATCTAAAGCACTGAAAAAACAGGTGGACATGGAGACAGATGCAGAAAAGGAGGGAGGAGACATTTTTTAGATGTGTTAGCAGGCCCTGCGGCTTAGACTACTTAAAGCAGAAAAGGAGATATAAATGATGTCTAGCCTAACATGTACATTACTCAGTATCTTGGATTACTGGTACAGAGTCTGTAGCCCAACTGTTAATGTCCCTGGGCTCTCTTTGGCCTGTCAGCCCATATTTGCTGTTACATCTGCACATGCTGTTCATGAACAGGTGGCAGCCTTCATCCTTGTGCTCCATGCAGAGTGAAGTGGGTTAAAAGCTATTCACTTCTTGTAATTTTGAGTTTATTCACAAAGGGAACGTGAAATGAAGCAAGAAATCCAGACCAGACTTCTCTGCAGCTCACAAAGTTCCCAAATATAGCTGAACACACAGTTTGGAAGACCACTCACTTTTCAATTCCTTTTATAAGAGCAATTTGTAACATAGCAAACCAAACGCAACGTATTAATCAGGATTATTACTAGCTTTCTAGTTAGTTTTTTGGCCAAATGCTTTCAACTAGTACAATGTCATTTAGACAGATAGTGCCTATGCTAACAAAAAAGTCCTTGCCAAAAATGATGGGTACTATAAGCACATGATATGTCTGCCCATCTTAAAAAATGAAATAGCAATTAGACCAGATGGCCAAAAGATAAGTAATGATTTAGAAATGCTGAGAAAAATCAAATCCATTACTAACCATGCTTCAGTCTTCTCCAAGTGCAAAATGATACGCTGCGAATCTATGTTTGTCTAATCTTCTGTAATGATAATAATTTTCAGTCCAGTCACTCTTTCTTTTACGCATATGGTAAATCAGGCTTTTCGTCTGTGGGGACTGTGTTGCTGTCACAAGGCTGGTGCAGACACCCAAGATTGAGCAGTGTGAGAAAAGCTTAACTGGAACAGTTGGAGACAGATGCTGATGTAAGTGGTCCATCATGGTTGCTGTTTCTATTTCATTGTATAACAAATGTTCATTCTTTTAAAAGTGGTGGGTTATTTAGGTTAGAAATGTATATTTAACTGTAAAGAGTTCTAATAGTTACTTCTTGGAGTGAAGGTACAAATAAAGTATGTTCATTTTATGTAAGCAGAATTATATGTACTTCTCAGTGCATCATCATCTGGATTCTTGTGAGTTAGCTAAGGGTATCTGTGAAGAGCTAGAACAACTTTCTTTTTATAAAGGAAATCATTTTACTTTTTGTCTACTTCATTCGTTAGAAGAAGAATAAAGTAGTTTACTTACTTCAGTCGTATTTTGCTAATGTTTTTCCTCCTACCTTGCCTAGTGGTAGTTTTCCTCGTCTTGACGAGAAACTGCTGTTATTTTGAGTGCACACAGGATTTACTTGTATTTCTTTCTGGAAATGTTTGCAGCTTGGGGTTGTCAAGTGGGTTTGTGCAGAGCCTGAGGAAAAGAGCTGAGTGGGCAAACAAAACATAGCCCAACATTTTGTGTTCCTCACGAACAAATTAATCACAGTTACAACTCAGTATTCAGTGACATTTGCAAAGATGCACAGTTCAGATGCATTGAGCCTAATTTATTTTCAGTAGAGTTATTCTACGCAGAATGTAAATATTGAAGGAGAGTCCTTTCAGTTAAGACCCCTTGCTAAAGTCTTCCACAACATATGATGATCCTGATCCTTCTGTATTTATGAGAAATTGATTACAATAATCTCTTAGTATAAAAGGAACTTAGAAAGTGTGTAAATATCTCACACGAATATTAAGGGATGTTGTGATGCCAAAGCAGTTTAAAGAGGCCCTTATGTAAATGAAAATCAGACTCTGTATGTTTATGTGACTGACACATCTGCAAAATATCTATAATACAGAACATAGCAGTTGTTTAATTTTTACCTAATTAGAGAGGCTTGAAAACATCTGGTAGTTGACACTGATCCATTTTTCCATTGTATCCGTTCTTGGTAAATTGGGAATGGAATACAATATATCCCCTGAGATACCCTCCAGTTTATGACAGGTGTGTGTTTCTTAACTGGTCATTGCTTGACACTATTTGTTTCCCACAGATACAGCTGGAAATACATTTATTTGTCAGTGAGGAATTAAGAGGGGAAGACAAACTGGTTTAGGAGGAAAGTTATATCAGAGATGTAGATATATAATATTTGCATAGAAATCTCAACCAAAATAACAGAAATTCAATGAAGAGTGTTGGTGCATGATTTCCAACAGTAGTATAAAGTGAAAAGGTATGCTGTCCGACTGTAATCAGCCCCCTAGCCTTCATAACAATTTTTATGTAAGCTATGAGTGAGTAACTCCTGTTGTGATTTCTGCTGCTCAGAGTAAGGGGAGAAGGAGAGTCAGCTGAGGGTTGCTTGGGCTATGTGTGGGGTCTGTGGGTATAGATCAGGGGATCAAGCTTTCTCCTCCTTCCTCTTCCATCCTATGCCTTACATTCTAGGAGATCTGAGAGCCATGGGGATTCTGTGAGAGAACAGGGAAAGAGCTGAACATAGTTCAACGTGGATACTCCCCATATGGTTAAATAAAGAGCAGCTCTAGCAGCGTTGCTCACAGCGTGCTTTGCTGCAGAGAGAGCACTGGTCCGGCACTTAGTCCACACTAGTAAAGAAAGCAGGGCCAGACCAGTACCAGGTCCTGAGACCGATGTGTGTGGGGCAGCTCAAAGCCACTCTATTATGCCTTTACTCTCCTAATACTCTCCTATTAGCAGTGGACTCATATTAGATCCAAACTGTGCCTGGAAAGGGTCGGAGTGTTCCCTGTGAAGTAGTTAAATCCATACCAGAACCAGATGATATAATACAGCCCAGGTACAGAACCTGCAAGCATCTTCTTGTGCCATTTGCTGCTATAAGGCATAGTCCAAATGTTTCATTTGTTGTCCTTGACCTGAAGTTTCCCTGTAAAACACGCAAGACAAAATACAAACTTGTCAAATTTCTAGTCTACCTAAGAATACACAAAATATCATGTCATGTAAAAGGTCAATTCTGTGTAGCCTAGTGTCACTCCTTACTCTCAACCAAGTGAATCTAGTATGTTTAGGAAGTTTCTGTTCTGCTTATCCTGAATGAATGAAGAATTTTGCCTTTGATATTATTTTGGCATCAAAAATAATAATAAAAAAACCACCAATACTGCATACAGGAGAGGGACTTTTTTCTTCCTTCCCATACATCGTATGGAAGAACCTTTGCTGCTGGTGGGAAGATGCCCAGGTCTAATGTTGCTGACTATAGAGAAGGGATCGGTGTGGGCTGTTTATTTATCTCTAAAATAATTCATATTTTCTTTCCCTTGAGTTGTTTTGCTTTGTTTCCTTTGATGTTCAGCTTCTGTCATTCTTCCTCTGAAAGCTGCTTTTTACACTGACCAAAAAAAAAAAAGAAAATAGTTGCCAGTGTTTATTCTGATGACATTGTCAGAATGGATTTATGGATTTGTTTATTAACCAGGATTTAGAATGGGATGAAACAAGTTTGCCGCTGGGAATGGATATGACTGATGCTGTTTTCTGAGAGCTTGTTTTTCTGAAAAATTTTAAAAATAGATTGGTAGTAGAAAATGATTTGTGGCTAATGGAAATGGGGAGTAAAAATCTATGTTTTTATATAAGCTCTAAAAATGGCAGGTTGGCATTTCTAAAATCAAGAGGTGAAATGTAACTGCACTGTGAAAAGCATTCTCTCTTTGCTTTTTGGCATGTTCTCACTTATATCCAGGGTGGTCCTGAGCATCTGTGAGCTCCAGGAGAATAGGAAAGATTTCTTGTCAAATACTCCTTTCCGACACATTTCCCTCCTTTCTTTCTTTCTTTCTTTCTTTCTCTCTCTCTCCTTTCTTTCTCTCCTTTCTTTCCCTATCTATCTATCTATCTATCTATCTATCTATCTATCTATCTATCTATCTATCTATCTATCTATCTATCTATCTATCTATCTATCTATCTATCTATCTATCTATCTATCTATCTATCTATCTATCTATCTATCTATCTATCTATCTATCTATCTATCTATCTATCTATCTATCTATCTATCTATCTATCTATCTATCTATCTATCTATATCTTTTTTCTTTTAATTAGATTCTACTTTGCCATTCTCCTGTGTTGTGACCAGACCTGATGGCTGGCATCCTTCTACAGCTGTTCCTCCTCTCTCTGCCCCAAGGGAGGGTCACTGTGCACAGTGGTGCCCACTCCCTCAGGGAACAGGGTCCCAATGCAGGGCAAGGCTTTCTTTCTCTCCACCCTGTTCCTTGAAACTCTCCTATCTGTTGGTTGTGTTGTGTTTTTGTTAGGCTGGCTCACTGGTTTTCAGAATTGCACTTACAACTTTAGTTTTAACGCCATTTAGTTTTCAGGTCTCTAAGTGTATCTTTTCCTAACTGCTTTTCTCAGTCGCTGTAACCTAATATTCCCTGTTTTTTACATTGAAAATTTCATGTCTTGCTTCTTCCAAAATACACATATTAATGCTATTAAAAAAAGCCCAGACCTTAAAACCTTCTCAGTGGCTTCAGAAAATGAAGGTTTTTATCCATCATGGGGAAAAAAAAAAAAGTCTTACCACTTCCATTTAATAGTATCACAGCCAAAACCAATGATGTGAGAGAACACATTGGCACTGAAATTGCCCTTACTGAGGAGAAGCACATTCCAGAGGAAATTGATTTTCATGTCACCAACTTACGCATATTTTGAAAATTAGATTCTGAGCCACAGGGTTCGCAGCCAATTTATTTGTCTTTGTTTCTTTACTAAACGTGTTCAAATAGATTTTTAGTGAACTAACAAGTTGCCTCTGACACAGGCTGAGGAAAGGACCATGCAAGGAGTGCCTGGGGCAGGGTGGTATGTGAGCAGAGGTCCAGGCAGCCCTGTGAAAGCCCTAAGAACTGTTGGTGGCGGCGTGTGACCGATGTCCAGTACAAAATTCTGGGATTTGTAAAGCTTAAAGCTGGAAGCTGATAATAGGGTCTGCTGTCTGTATTTCACAAGCTGCTATGCTTCATCTCGTTATCCATGTTGAATGCAGAGCTTCCTGTTTAACTTAAACATGCCTTCTAAAAGGCATCCGGTTTTGATCTGAAATTAGGCAAAGTTTGCTTTGATAGCTTTTTTGATGATTGACAAAATCCAAGCAAATGATTACTTTTAATTTAACTTTAGCTGGCATCAGCATCTAACCACCGAGCATTATGTGATTCAATTAAAACGCCTGCTATTTTTCCCTATCAAGTTACCCATGCCATGGCCATGTCACCTGTCAGTCTTGTCTTTGATAAGCCAAGTCTTAGAGCCTGCATCTTGGAGACACTTCCTTTGTGTTCCTTTCACAATTCTTTCACTCTCCTTGTAGAAATGCAAAATGTGGAATGTATCCACCATCTGTATATATTACTGTGGATCACCTCATAGTTAGGTCAGTTAAGAAAATCTGTTATTTGGCATTAACATACAAAAGAAGATGAATGCATTTGGTGAATGAACTCCAAATACATTAATATAAGAGTACGGCCCCAGTTACTTCCACATGGAACTTCAAGCTGGTTATATCTTGCCTTCTGCACATCAGTATGTGTATGACTGGTACTGGTTCTGCACAATTCTCTAACCATTTTACTCTACTCTAGAGGCAATCATTTTTTTTCATGATGTTCCTATGTATATTAAATTAAAAATTTCTCTTCACCATATACTGTGAGTTGTTCTCTTTGTGTTCTCAACAGCAACCATAAAGTGTTGAAAATTTTGCTTTTATTTATTTATTTTTAAAAGAATATTTGTCTAGTCTAAATTGGCTTTTGTTTGTGTCCTTTTTGATAACAACGTGCTTTAGAGAAGGAGTGATAGAAAAGGAGAAAAGCCTAGGAGAAGGTGCAGATAACTTTAACTGGTGCGGCTGCTTCCTCTGGGGCTGGAAACTGGTGATAACAAAGGTGTAATTCCCATGCTGATGACCTTCTTTCAGCTCAGATGACTTCAGCCTTGTGGAATCTCTTGCACCTCCTGGCAGCTGAAGGGAGATAAAGTGCGTTACCAAAAGATCCTTTGCCTTGTCTTGCTTTCTTTAGGTGGCACGACTTCACTTATCTTTCACGTTTCACTTAAGAAAAAGTGCATCCACGGGATATAAACTTGGCAATGGCTTTGATAATTTCTGTTTGTTCTTCTGCACACTGTCAGTGTTTTCCCTTGTTGTTTCTGGTCTCTTAATTGTGTCTGGAATTCTGCAAATGTGAAGAATTCAGGCTAGACCTGGCCTGGGTTTTTCAGGGCAGCTGCACTTTGATCCTTTTTAGATGATTGAAGGGGACTGCTGGAGCTATTAGTTTTCTTAATCCTCGCATCTCCCTCCTCCAAATAAGCCCCTAAAAAGCTCTTCAGTGCAAGAGGTCTGCTTGCACAGCTGAGGTAGTGCTGGGAGTGCATTCCAGAGACCCCATGAACAGTGTTTTCATCCCAGTTATTAAAGAAAATAGACCTTTTGTGAAAGAAATGTTGTAGAGATGGATAACTTGCTTAAGTATTTCATTTCTTCTGTGAAGGTGATGAGGAGAGAGGTTGTAATTACCAGTGAGTGTCTGGCTCCCCAGCCCCACTTGGAGCTTCTCTTTACTTCTGGTGGCATGTTGTATTCTGTATATCCTAAGTCTCTATTTTTTTGTCACATCCAGGCAAAGTTCAGTCGTACAGTGATTTGTATATTGCAGCTCTTGCAGGAATGGTTGTAACAATTAGTTGCTCAGTTTGTAGCTCTCTTTAGTGATTAAAGACATGAACTATGCAGATGTTTGTGACACGTCCATGGTGTGCTCAGAGACACTAGCCAGGGGGCCACAGAAGCTGCATGTGACCTATTTAGAAAGATATGTGCCTGGAAGCTCACAGAAATTGCTCAGGGTATTTGTAACCCAATGTCCTGTGTCCATTACCTCCTGTGCTGTGTGATTCCTCAGATTGCAAAATTAGCACTGTTGAAAAAAAATGAAGCTACTATAACAATCACATTTAGGAAGAGGCTTCTAGAAATGCACTTGATGTAGGTGATCAGATCTCAGTCTATAACATTACTTCTACATTTCCATCTGTATTCAGTTTTAATGCCACTGAACTGAATTGCTGACGCTGACGTGAAATCACCATAATTCTGAAGAGTTTGGAGAAACTCAATGGGTGCTCAGTGCTCCTGATTGCCTTGAACATCTGAATGAGATAGGTAATTTGCATTCCCAGTCTTTTGCCTCAGGGCTCCCAGTGTAAGAGGTAAAAAGGAACGTGTTTGCTTACTAGAATTGTATGTCAATGTCTTTGTAGTTTTCTTCTGTGAAAAGTCAGTCAGAACTAAAATGGTTAAATTAGTTCAACTTGTCATGTCCTCATTTGGTATAGCAGTGATCTGAATGGATTACTTCCAAATGCAGAGTAATCCTTGCCTCAAACCGTGATAATATACTGGTAATAAACAGTATCATAAAACTGACATCACTTAGCCCATGTTTTTCTTTAGATTTAAGTGATGGCTTGTACATGCTTCAAAGGGAGAATTCCTCCTATTAGAAAAGCTAAGAGAAAGCACCTAGAAATTGAACTCACCCACAAGTGCATGTTTTGAGCCTTGAGTGGGGTGGGGTTAAGTCATTTTAAAAGACAGAGAAATAGGGTAGAAAAAAAAGTGTACAGCTCTTCTGTCTTGTACATTTTGCAAACAATAGCCAGAGGGATGGCTTTGACCTTAAAGTAAGGTTCACTTACAGCACTGTGGATTTATCTTGCCTGATAGTTAATACTGTTAATATTTATGAAGAGTTGGTTGCTTATCCCAAATATTTGCTTCTGTTCTAAATAAATCATAGTGTTAAAGAGCTATACTTCCAGCATGAGATGCCATGGAGTATTGTTCTGAATACAATAAAAAGGCATTTTTTTCCATAGCTGGAAAGGAAATATGTATTTTCAGTTTGACCCTAATCTGCATTACGACAACATTTGAAATCTCAGGCTGGGACATCCTGTTAGAATGAACTTAGTTATAGCAAACGTTTATAAATATTTCACATAGTACTAGACAAATCCTGGTGGAAAGCAATCACAGATGATACACATAAAGAGCAAAATCATTTGCCCAAAGCTATAAGGTAAGAAGAAATTGGTGGAACTCAGACCTTGAGATTTATTATCTGGTCGCTTGCACCTAGGCCCTCTAGCTGACTGAATGATATTATATGTCTCTTCAGCAGAATACTAGATGAACCTCCTCCTTGATAGCTAGTTGACCATAGCTGTAAGGGAGGGTTTTTTTTTAGTTACTTACAAACAAACACATAAAGTTTTAAAAATACGAGCTGTGGACCACCAGAATTTCTTGCAGATCAATTAAAACACCATGTGAAAACACCACTTTTGATAAGGGGTTACAACTCAATCACTTCAAGAGTAAAAATAGCTGTTCCCTTTTAAGATATTGACTCGTTTATTTATAGTTACTTCGCTTTTTGTAACCAGGATAATTCCAGTAAGAAATAAATGTAAGAAAAAAATCTCTGTTTTAAGACATTTTAAAAGATATACTGTTAAAGTCAGTGTTTAATATTATAAGTAGTAAGCTGATTTTATATGAGGATCATTTACTTTGCATAAACATTTTAAACTTTGGAATGACAAACTGAGAATAAATAGTTTTGCTTCTGATTTTACATGAAATGCGGAGAGAAAAAGTGGGAAGGAGTAGAGCAGTAAGAGCACAGAAGATGAAGGAAGGACAGCAGGAATTAGCACAGAAATGGACAAATCTTAGTCAACTGGTGATTTTCATCCATTTCTTTATTATCAGTTTTGCTAGGAGCTGTATAGTCTTTTCATGGGTGCAGTATGTAAGTTGGAAAATAAGTCTGTCATAGGTTATATGCAATAAATTTGCGGGCTGTATCTGGGTAGTAAAGCACTCTTTCCTTATTCTTGACCTAGATTGGGAAATTTTTCCCAAGATTATACATGTTTCTTACTAGAGAGAAAGCAAGGTTTTCTTCTAGATTGTGCACCATCCATGAGGCATGCATTCTTCATCAGTGTTTGGCCTTCGTGCTGTGGAAGATAGCACTGGTTTCTCCTTGTAAAACCAATGTTTGTACTGGTTGGGTCTCAAGACAGAGAACTGTATGTGTAGACAGTAATGATAAGAATCAGGTTTGTAAGCCCTCCCTGTTAGAAAATCAAACATAAGCTTCAATTTGTTGTAAAGCTGCTATTCCCTCTGCACCTATTTTCTTACTCTAAGAAATGTGTACCAATTGTCTGCGTGCTGATGGACGCCAGCCCACATTTAATAGCAATACAGTAAATCAGAGCCTTTCAGGCTTTCTAAAAGGTCCTTGTTTTTTCCAAAACTTCAGCAGTTGCTCCTTAATTTCTAGTAAATGGACAGAAATGACAATATTGTTCTGGTATCTCAGTGCAAATCTTGTAGATGCTTGTTGAATGGGCCATGGAAGCACAGGGAAGCTTGGACTCCTGCAGGATAGAGAAGAGCCAATGCTGCTCTTGGAAGTTGCTTCCTAAGAGGAAAGCTGCTGGCAACCTGTGCTTTATTTTGGATATTGTAAATACTAGGAAAAAGCAAGGAGTTTTCACATAATTTTTCTAGTGTATAGCAGAGAGGTGATTGTTTATGGGATGCATTTCAGCCAGCTCTGTTAACTGAAGTCCTGCAGTCTCTTCTATAAACCATGATGCTATACAAGAGTTCATAAGTGAACTGGGGAAACTTCTTCATTATGCTGCTGAAGCTAAGCATGTCAGTTCTTGCTTTGATATTGTAAAAGGTATGTCTCTGCAAACAAGGAAAGAAAAATTTTAGATTAAATATACCACAAAACTGAATGACTTCCTTTGCTATACTGTCTGAATCCTTGTCACACAGATGTGTAATTCATTTTCCTTTTCATCAAGTTCAAACTGTAAAATGAAAGTTGAGATTCTAAGCCCTTTTCTCTAACTGCTGAGGTGATTATGTTCCAATTTGATGCTTTAATTTCCTATCTCAGGAAACTTAATTTTTACTGTTTTGCCTTAAGAGGAATGCCATAAGAGAGTTATCTCTATAATCCTCTAGACTCTGGCAATACCATTCACAAGACTGAATAAACTTTCAGGCTTCCAGCTTGTTCTTTTGCCAGCTATTTTTAAGTTGTCATGTTTCCACCTTTGAACAAAGGCCCAACTGAAATCCAGACTTTAGAAGTTGAAGCAACTGATCAGTCATTTAGCCTCATGTGAGAGCAGGTGATCTATCCATGGTTTGTGGCTTTATATAGTGCTGCTCATTATGGAGTCTGGGCTTTGCATGCCGTGCTGTTCATCATCCTGTTGCAGAGACCCATTTCTCACCCAAGTTTGTAGCTTCTGGCTCATTGCCCCTTCTTCTGAGAGGGTTACTGGGTTTCATGGAGCCTAGAAAATAGTGCCAAACTGCTGCCTTCAGGCACCCAGGAAGGAGGCAAGAGTCTTCCTCATGCCTTCTGTGTAACTGCTAGTTCTGTCTTTTTGTTGTTCTCTTCATTAAATATTCTAATAAAATAAAATAAAACAAACAAACAAACAAACAAACAAAAAAAAACAAGAGAGAAAGAGAGAAGTTTTATTACTTGTATACATGAACTATATTATATGTTTTATTTGTGGACCAAGACAATTTCTTTTTACATAGTGACATCCATGGTTTAAACAAAGAGGGAAAACCAGCAGAAGGGAGGCTTGTTTCTGAAGTTACAGGCAAAGTGCTTGGCATGCAGTAGTTTTCAGACAGTTCAGGCTGAGGACTGTAGGATGCCATAGGAAGAGGCCAACCCCTGTGCTGGGAGCAAAGCAGCTGAATTCAGTGTGGTAATGTGTGAATTCACTATGCTAAATATGCTGTGTTCAGTTTTGGAATAAGCTTGGTTGGTACTGGAGTAGGGGATTATAACTCATTATAATTCCATAACTCATTGCCCTGTGCAGAGACATGGCTTAACAGCTTTCAGAATAACTAGTGAAACATCATGCTTAGTTGCTCCACTGAATCTGCACTTGAACTAAAGTAGCAGAGTTGAGATTAAAGGCATAGCTCTGTGGGTCCATGCTAAAATTCACTGCCAGTGCCAGGGCAGAAGTAAACTAAAGCATCACAATTGAACCAATTTATCTGATGCTCCAGCAAGCTTCTATAAAATTACTGTCTAATATTTATATAAGAAAAGAATGTGAGGCAGCGTATGCCAGTTACAAAGGGTCACTGAGACATGTGCTGTATTGACTACCTGTCTCATCATGTCTCATACACTTTGTTGATGTTATCAAAGACCTGTACAGCAGGGATGGATGCAGACCTGAAGTATACTGCTGTGTTTGCAAGTGAGGGAAAGTAACCTTGCTCAACACAGGACAGTTGCTAACTATGTGCGGCTGCATGTGCTGAGCAAATAGTTGAGATTCCTTAGGGGTTTTAGGAGACAGAAACATCCCCCCTGTGTTTTTGTCAACAGTATGCTAATAAAAGGAAAAAAAAAGTGAAGCAAGAAGTTTAAAAGCATTGCTTACAGACTTGAAAGCGGCACCTGATGAAGCATTACAGATTCTCCTGGAAGCCTTTCATGGCTTTGTTCAAATTTCATACCAACTCTACTGAATTAAGCAAGAATGAAATCAAATTTCAAAGGCAGCCGTGTTACAGTGGTGTATCCTGGATGTTCTCCTGAACTGAAAGAATTTCTACTTACATGTTTTAGATCAGCAAATAACAGCTAATGTAGCTAGAAGTCATCCAGCAGAACTTTGCACTCAGATAACTTGATAAACAAAAGTGGAATATTTGGTCTTGATAATAACACTGATAGAATAAAACTCAATAAGCCTGCTATAGATTTCTAAGGAAACTTCCCCTAGATTCCTGTTACTTTTACCTTGATAAAGAGAATACAATCACAAGTATTTTGAGTGGATATCTTTGAGGTCTTCAGGCACTGCTCAGTGAAAATAACTTTTTTCAATGACGTTGTTAGTAATGTCTCCGAGAAAGTAATTTCTCTTGCTCTCTCATATGAGTGGCTATAAATCTGACCCACAAAAATTCTCCTGGTCCAAATTAGATACTAAATAATGCATATTAATGAATAATGCATACGTAGGGTAGGGAGGAATCAAGAACACTTTCAGAGACCTGTCAAAAAAGGAAAGAGTCTGGAGGAGCCTTCAACTCTAAAGTTGATAGTAACCCCTATGACCTGAGATCAAATAGGGTTACAATGACAAAGTATGTAACTAGAAATAAAGAATAAAAATGAAACAAGTCTGCCAACAGATGCTCAGATTTCTCAACTCGCAGATATCATCTCATTTGACTTATACACGACGTTGCTGGTTTTAAATGATGATTTTACTGCTGGTTTTGCAGAATATTTATAACACATGTAGCTTCTGTCTCTACAGCAGTTTCCCTTTTTTTTTTTTCTTTTGCTATCTCAGAGATTGAAAAGTGTAGCAGCATCCTAAATATTTCAGCATAATGAAACAATGTTATGATTTGAAAGTTGAAACCCGTGTGGTTTTGAATCCGGAAATCCTGGGGACTCAGAATTATGGTTTGTGAAGTTGTCTTATATGCTGTATAAGGTTATTATAAGAGCTTCTATTTTTCTTTAGTATTATATTTCACTGATGAAGAGATTCCTTCGCTTGATACGTTAAAGAAAGGGTGAAAGTAAATTAGCTTAACTCACTAAAATTAGGGATGTGCCTACAATGATGCCAGTGGTCTAGGATTTTTAGCTTTCTTTCTAATGGACTGTCTTGTTGACCTTGAAGAATTGCTCAAATTTAGATAACCAGATCTTTGCTTATGTGAGACTTCTCACTGTTAAGCCCCTTTCTGAGACACTGATCACTATGAGAAGCTGGTATCAGGGAAACTGGCTTTTGACAGGCACTTTAGACATTACAAACTGAAAAGCATTTTCTTCAATCAGTCTCTGATTAATCCCTTAAAGCTGTGCCTAGAGTTCTCTGCTAGGGTGTACAGTACACAACCCAGGGTTTGGGTCCATGATGACTAAAACTCTTGCCTGACCTATGCACTTGGATTTCCTTTCTGTGGAAACCAGGGAATGGTGTTGCATGTTCAGATTTTGTCATGAGGTGTAATTGGATGGGGCATGGAGCCGAATGAAAAGGAGGGAAACATTCTCAAGTTCCCCAGTAAGATAGATCCTGAGACTCACCTATCAGATCAGGTGTTTATCCCACACATCTGCATCTTGCGATGTAACATCATTAATGAGCAGCAGTGGATTATACTGTCTGGAACTTCCATTTGTTTTTGCACTATTTGAAAACTGATGATGGTGGTAGCATTAAATTACTAACGTTTTTCATACTTAAATGACTAAGATAAGTGGTAATAGCTTTTGAGGTGCCAAGTTATGTATCTGAAATTAAATTAAACTTGCTTTCCTAGCTGCTAAAACATGTGGGATGTCTAACTCATGCATGCTTTTGTTTAAAATATTAAAAATTTTGAGGTAAACAGGATTAACAGAGATAGGCAGAAGATTAGATTTTCTTGTGAAGTTATCTAAGAGGACAGAATCTCAGACAACATGGAAGACAGGATCCTTACTGTTATTTCAGGCATTGTAAGAGAGCATGTTTTTGATAGCACTAACAGCTCTGCTGCCATTTCTCTCTTGCTGAGGATCAAAAGGTCACCTGGGTCTTGTGAGACTTTTAGATCAGTGTGGCAAAGCTGTATGAATTTTGGTAGCCTATTATACTCTATGGTTTACAAGACCAGAAGATTTACAGAGAAATGTGCATGTCATGCCAAACACCACATGTGGCCCTTTACCTCACAACTCAAAGAAGTAAACTTTAAATATTTGGAACAGGTTCTTTCAAGAATCTAGAATGAAAGTGTAATTGTTCTTATTCTGCAGTGAGATACATAAACTCTGCCACACTTCAAATAAGAGTATGTGTTATGTAGGTCACTCTGAAATTAATGCCTTCTGTTTATTTCCATAGAAATTACAACAGATACAAAGAGTATAACAACACTATTTGATAAAGCAAATTCTCAGCTACAAAACATTATTTTCCAGTTTAGCCACCACCATGAGCCATGCATTTTTACCAGCAATGAACAAGAGCCTGCATGCCATGCTTGTAACAATCTGTACCAGCAGAGATGATCCACTGTTGCTGTCACCACTGCTGAAACGCACCACCTACTACCCAGTGTTCTCACATCCACTTTGGACTTCAGCAACATTTAGCAAGCATCAATGAATGACGGTGCCATTTTTTCTTCATAGAGGAATTCAATTCTACTTCTTTTTCTTTATCCACACTTCCATGTCAGATGCCATTGTGTCATTTTTCCCCTCTGCTGCCATCTGTCACAAGGCAACAACATGTAAGGAGATGTAACAGGTGGGAAGGTTCAACCTCTACTGTCATACCACCAACATCTGCCTCTGATGATTTTTACATTGAAAAAGGCACAGCCAGCAGGTCAAGGGAGGTGATCCTCCCCCTGTACTTTGCCCTGGTGAGGCCTCACCTGGAGTACCGTGTCCAGTTCTGGGCTCCCCAGTACAAAAAGAACCAGGATCTCCTCAAGAGTCCAGTGGAGGGCCACAAAGAAGATAAAGGGTGTGGAACACCTCCCTTATGAGGAAGGGCTGAGAAACCTAGGTCTGTTCAGCCTTGAAAAAAGAAGACTCAGAGGGGATCTGATCCAAATCTATAAAAATCTAAGGAGTGGGAGGCAAAGGGATGAGGCTGGACTCTTCTCTGCAGTGTGTGGTGATAGGATGGGGGGAAATGGCCACAAACTGATGCATAGCAAGTTCTGCACAAATGTGATTAAGAACTTCTTCACAGTGAGGGGGATGGAGCACTGGCACAGACTGCCCAGAGAGGTGATGGAGTCTCCTTTTCTGGAGATGTTCAAGATCTGCCTGGACGCCTACCTGTGCAACCTGGGCTAGGGAGCTGCTTTGGCAGGGGGGTTGGACTGGATGATCTCTAGAGGTCCCTTCCAACCCCTACAATTCTGTGATTCTGTGATATCATGGGCCAATAATAAAATAGGAGGCATTACTTTCAGAGCAGCTCTCATACATAGAAAATCTTTCTTGCTACTTCCATGAAAAAATCTGTGGCTTTTTACTGTTGATGACAGTTTTTTACTGTGGAACTTCTCAGTAGGTGAAATCCTGGCTGACCTGAAGTCAGTGGAAGTTCTCTGTTTGACCTCTGTAAATTCTGTAATGGTATAATTTATTTCTAAAGACACAGCTTTGTCAAATTTATCAGGCGCTTGGAAATAAAAGATGAGAGTTTTATGTAGAGTAAATTTATTCTGCATCGTATAGAACATGAAAAGGCAAGATATTATAGAGATGTTATCTCAACAGATCCTTCATGCATTCTTTTGACTAATTTACAGTTATAAATCTGTACTTTGAAGTCTTCATCTCCCAGCAGCACTGGATTTAATACTTGAGGTCCCATTCTGGATATCTTTCAGACAATATGTAATGATATGCATAGCAAATCCTGATGGAGTTCTTTAGCAAAGCAGTCCTAGTGTTTCAATTGAACTAACAATGCAGTATCTTCTTTTTCTCAGTTGTCAAGGTGAGCTTGAGCTGAGTCTTGGTGATCAATGAAAGCTGATACTCTGCGAAGAATCCACATTTAGAATTATGCACCTTTTCTCTTGCTGTCTTCCCTTGAGCAGTTAAATTAAATATCTTATGCCTAATACTGATTAAGATACTGGTTAAGAAACTAAGCTGTGTGGTAGCTGAGATCTGTCAGGTGTTTTGGAAGCACGGCCTGCTACTGCCTCATGGGTAGACACCACACAAAAAATGCAGTTGTTGCCCTCATTTGTGTATTTCAGGTGGTGGTCAAATAAAATGCACCTGGGAAACGAGTGACTTGTGCTCCAGGGTCCTGCCATTATTAGGGGGGTACCTACCTCTAGACCGTGCCAGCAGTGTAACCTGGCTGTGGGATTATGCAGAAAGTCATGTGGCCAGGCAAGGAAAGCCAATACTTCCTCCATGGCCAAATGTCTAGGGTGGCTTTTTTGGAGGTAGGACAGTCAGTTTTTGCTTAGGAGTATTTTCTGGGGGCAGAGGAAGGAGAAGGTTGTTGTAGCACAATGCTTGTGTGGCTCTCCTGCTTCCGATATGCAATGTCTGTAATTCAGAAAGATCTTGACTACTGTGCATTGTATAGGCTGTAAGGATGGAATATATGCCTTACAAGACCAATTCTTGTTTCATTCTCTGAGGCAGACAGTACCCTTGTATGTCTTTGAGGCTAACTGGGGTTCTAACTTTGGACTTCCGGTTCATCACTAGAGATGAAATCAATGAAAGTTTAGAAGCCTGCAGCACATAACCAGAGGACTTGAAAGCCAGTTTACTGGGTTATGTTTTCTCTTGAAGCCAGCCCATAGCATCGTGATAACTGCTGGTTATCACTGACCTTTCAAGCTCCCTCCACTTGAAACTCTGTTTCCATGGTGTAGGGCAGGCCCAAATAAACTAATACTACATTTTTCAGTGATGAGTGGCAAATACCTCCACTCGAAACCCTCTTAACAAAGTTCCAGCAGAACTGTTTCAAAAATACTGCAAACAATACCTTAAATGTAAATATTTTATTTAAAAAACAAGTGTATCTTTGTTTCTTTTATTTCTGTTTCAAGTGATGATTAGGTACACAGAATTAATTTGTTTGACTAATTTTCCTGTTACAATGGTATCATCTAATCCAGGTAAAGATACACAATTGTTCAAAGCTCTTAGCATTTGCTTTCAATGTTAATTCTCCAGCTGTAGTTAGAAAAATAACTTCTTCAGAAATTTGATCTGCACTACTTCCTTTTGTAGAGCTTTTGGCTTCTTTCAGCTCTGTTCTAAGTCTGCAGTAATGCTGCTCCTCTATTATTCATATTTGCTTTCACAAACACTAGTTAAAGAATGCAAGAAAGAAAGAAAGCTCTCTGCTAAGTCAGCAGTGACTTAAACCAAGATAGGGTAAAAATACCATTCTTCTACATTCTTTCACGAAATGTTTTCATCCAGTTCATGTTAATTAAGACCACCAAACTTCTGAAAATGCACTAGTGTTGAAAATATAGTTCCTGTTCACTAAATATTATTAGGAATAATCTCCAGGGATAATAAAGTAATAAAAAAAATTATCTCTTCGAAGTGGCATGGTTTACTTTGTTTAACACAGGAAGATGATGCTTCTAGTATTTTGCTTTATATCATTCTACAAAGGAGGTATTTTTCAATCCAAACCAATTGTATGCTATCTTAAAGCAAACAACCAGTAACAATAACCTACTCCTCTATGTTATTTCAAGATGAGTTTAAACAGGATAGAAAAGTTCATAAAATGCATCATAGATGTTACATATAATCTTGAGTTTTGATTTACTTCTTCTACAGTAAAAATAGAGGTTTTTATAAACCAATATTTCATGCTTTTCATTCTAATGTATGGCATACGGTGAGATTCACATTTCACTTAAATAACGGTTTTGCCACTGTGATTCCTTATCACAGCTGTTGAACAGTGACTCTAGAGTAGATAATTTTGGCAAAGGCAATATAAAATCTGTGACAGCTTCATATTCAAATCGAATCCTTGTTCCTAAAATAAAAGTACTTAAAAGATTTTCCATCATGAAATTCTATGATTCTATAGCAGAAACAAGATCAGAAAAGCCAAGGCACAGATGGAGCTAAACTTAGCGAGGGATGTGAAAAATAACAAGAAGGGATTCTACTGGTACAAAGGCAGGAAGAGACAGACCAAGGAGCGTGTTACCCCTCTGATTACTGAGGATGGAGAGCTGGCTTTCTCAGATGTGGAGAAAGCTGAGGAGCTCAGTAAGTGCTTTGCCTCAGTCTTCACTGGTGGCCAGGCTCCCTTTATCTGCCAGAACCTTGGTCCTCTAGGTGTGGGTGAGAGGAACAGATTCCCTCCCACTGTAACAGTGGATCAAGTCCGAGACCTCCACATGAAACTGAATGTAAATCCATGGAGCCAAATGATATGCATCCCAGGGTTCTGAGAGAGATGGCTGATGTGGTTGCTGAGCCACTATCCTTCATATTTGAAAAATCATGGCTATCAAGTGAAATCCCTGGTGACTGGAAAAAGGAGAACATTATTCACATTTTAAGAAAGGAAGAAAGGATGACCTGGGGAACTACAGGCCAGTGAGCCTCACCTCTGTGCCTGGGAAGATCATGGAGCAGATCCTCCTGGGTACCATGCTAAGGCACATTTGAGACAAAGAGGTGATCTGAGACAGCCAGCATGACTTCACCAAGGGCAGATCTTGCCTGACCAATCTGGTGGCCTTCTATGATGGAGTGGACAGGGGAAGAGCAACAGATGTCATCTTCCTGGACTTCTGCAGAGCCTTTGACATGGTCCTTCACCACATCCTTCTCTCTAAATTGGAGAGGTATGGACTGTTAGATGGATTAAGAACTGGTTTGCTGGTTGCACTCAAAGGTTGTGGTCAGTAGTGGAGGCTGGTCAGGGGTTGTGCCCCCAAGGGTCAGTCTTGAAACTGGTGCTCTTCAACATCTTCATCAGTGACATAGACAATGGAATTGGGTGCACCCTCCGCAAGTTTGCAGATGACACCAAGCTGAGTGGTAGACTCAATACAGTGGAAGGAAGGGAAGCCATCAGGAGGGACCTGGACAGGCTGGAGATGTGGGCTCATGTGAACCTAATGAGGTTCAATGAGGCCAAGTGCAAGGTGTTGCACTTGAGCCGGGGTAATCCCGGGTATTTATACAAACTGGGAGAAGAACTT
>VXAB01007342.1:184267-202514 GCA_013399175.1 Odontophorus gujanensis | reverse complement strand
GCTCCCTCTGTTCATGGAATGTACCACTCTCTAAACAAGGGGGGAAAAGGAAATCTCCTTTTTCACCCTTCCTTTTTCCACCTCCTTCCTCTCTTTTCTCCCACCCCGCTGTTAAACGCTGCTGTTTAAATCAGAAAAATAAGACGCGGTCCTCTTTTACCGCCTTTCAACAGCAAAACGCGCGCGGTATAATTTTTTATTCTCCCCCCCGCTGCCTCCGCGAGTGGTTCGCTCCGCCCCCACAATACCCCGCGCGCGGGGTTCGGCTCTCCTTTTTGCCCCGCGGAGGCCGAGGGGTGCGGTGCCGCCTGTGGGGCGGGCCCAGCGCTGCCGGTAAGTGCTGTCCGCTCGGGTTCCTCCTCACATCTGATGACTCTCCCCGTCGTCCCTTCGTCTGGAGGGAAGAAAGGTGTAGGGTTAGGGGCCGGGAGGGCTTCCCCGCCTGGCCTTTAGGGGCCCAAAGGCATAAGGAGTAATGTATGTCCTCATCCTCTCCCTCCCCAAATTTCTGAGGTCCCTTTTTCCCTTATGTACCCCGGTGTTGAGGATGTGTTATCTTTTAGGGCCCCCTTTCCTTGTCCCGGGGTTAAGGAAGGGGGACTTCAGGCTTCTCCCATCTCTTTGGGTGTAGGAAAACCATTTATACCTTTCTACCCCCAAAAAGTTGGATGTGGGGGGCTGTAGGTTGTTTATACCCACCCCATCCCCATAAAAAGGAAGATAGGGCAGGCTTTAGGTCATGGTTATTCATAGCTTCGCATCCCCTCCCTCCCCCAAAAAAAAAAAAAAAAAAAAAGAAGAGTGGATGTAAGGAGCCTTTAGGTAACTTACATCCCCACAACTGCCCAGAAAAGAGGATGTGAGGAGGCTTTATGTCATTTATATTGTCCTTGGCTATTTCTAAGACCCGTTCATCTCCCAGAAGGATGTGGGGAGACTTTCGTTGCCTGTTATCTTGGTTTCCTCTGTGAGATTTAAGGAAAGGGGACTTCAGGCTTCTCCCACCTCTGTGGGGTCATGGATGTGAGAGCACCCCATTACCTGTGCCTTATCTCTCAGATCTATGCAGGCTTTCGCCTTATCCGTGCTTGGTTTGGAGCTGGAAGTCCTGCAGTGTTGAATTCCTACATCATCCCCAGCCCATTAATGGGCAGAGCTTGGCATGGTTTGTGCTCTGCATTCAGCTATGCTGTGTTTGGGCTCTGCCTGTAACCCTTCACCCTTTCCAACACCTGGCATCATCTCATCCCACTTTACGCTTGCCCTGTGCTGCTGTTCCTAACCCCACTAACCTTTTTAATGCCTTACTGTTGCTTTTTGTTTTCTTTCCATGTTAGCTGACTCAGGAAGTGCCCATTCCAGAACTCTGTTTTTGGCAGCAGGACAGGACTGAGGCTGCTGACGTCCTCTCTTGGGGCTTGCAGAGCATTGCAGTGATAACTTGAGCTGCTGAGGCTGCTGCTGTGTGTCACGCCTTCCTTCTGCCCCACTAAAACCCATGGAGATCTATTCTTTCACATCTAAATCACTGATGTTTTGGATTTGATTCTAATCTGATGTCCTCTATGGAGGAGAAAAGTGCCTTTGCTGTGAGCTGTATGGCTGTAATTCTTTCCTCTCCTTTTTCAGGTGTGCCCTCTTTCTCCCTGACCTTGCAGGTATGCTTTTTTTTCCTATTCTGCTTGCTTTCAATTTGCTGTTCTGTGTGAAGGTGACCACTTCTGTCTCTCCCTGCTGCTGATTTCCTGTGCCCTTGGTTGTGTTTTCATTGTCAGTCAGCAGTGTTGTTGTTGGGGAGCAAAGAGTTGAGGTTTCAGGTGATAGAGTTGGGGTGTCACTGTTGTTTCCCTGGGTGAAAGATGGTGTGAAGCTACTGCTAGTAGTACAGTGATCTGATGGACGTGGTTCCTCTCCTGTGTCCAGCTGTTTTGTGCTGCTCTTCTGATTCAGGACAGAGCCAATTCAATGAATTAAACCAGCAGAACATCAGTACTAGACAACCTGCAGAAATCAGTATGCTTCTGTATGGTCCTTGGGGTTTTTCCTACAGCTCTTTATCCCTGGGGAGCACAGTGTCCTGCAAGCTGCACTGAATCCCTGTCCTCCTTCTGTCACCTGACACTCGTTTCTAATGCCATCTCTGTTTGCCAGGAAGCTGAACCATCTGTAATCTTACTCTTTTACTTATGACTTGCAGAAAGCAACTGTTGCTCCCCTCTAGAAATCAAGAGTTGGATGAGATGTACTGCTTGTGCTCATCTAAGGAGACTTTTCTAGACTGTGGAAAGCACTTTAACAGCTTCAGTGTGGCTTAATTTCTGGGAGAGCTGTGTTCAGCTGTGGCACTGCCTCATTGCTGTGTGTTGTTGGCATCTGGCAGGTCAGCTGAGATTAAAATGATAGTTCAGCTCCAGTGTATGGAGTTGTGTAAGATCTGCTGCAAGCTGTATCTGGGAAGCTGCTGTTAACATCTTCATAACCCAACTCTGGAGAAGGTTGATATATTTATTTTACAGGCTCTCCACTTAAGAGAAATGTAGTGTCCTCCTGGACAGAGGAGAACAAAAGGCTTCTGTTAACCAATGAACAAAATTATATGGTTAACAGAATGAATAATGCCAAACAGTATTGTAGCAGAGATATTTTACAGATGGTATAGTTAGAAAGATTGTTGTGATGGAAGGAGGCAATCAGAATAAAGGAAAATGCTCACCTGCGTCCTAAGCTCATGGTAGGAAACTCCAAAGGAGTGATCTCCAGAAAGGGGTCCTTCCCCCCAGTGCTGATCAGCCCTTAAATGAGACCTGGGAGAGGTGGAGTCACTCTGCACCCCTTCTGGTCACACAGTTGATTTACCTTCACCTTTGCTCCCATGATTGACTCAGTGCTCACCTCAGGTGATCAAGCAGTGGTTCAGGCTGTGATTCAACAGTTCCTGTACAGGAATTAACTGAACTTTTTTTTGGCAGCAGTCTTGGGATAGTGCACTGTATGCTTTGGTCTTCTGGACTAATGGAAAAGTAGCTGGATTTCAGGGGCTAATGCAACCAAATAGCTTAAGTCCACAGTTTACGTTGGATTTACAGAACAACAGTAACTTTAGGCATTATCCTGCAGGAATGGAAGCCCTGCACGCATTAAAGTAGCCAGGAATTGTTACAACGAATACCAGAACCAAAGCTCTGAGGCAGCAGATGAAACTAAAAAGTTGTCTTATGGGTTTCTGGAAGCTCCTCTTGATTCGCTTATGGGACAGCTAAGCACTGAGCTGAGTTACTTGGCATTAAGTATTAGTAACAGCATTAGCATTGTGGCTTTTTGATACACCTGATAGCTGGTGCAGAACTGTTGCTGGTTGAAGTCCGTCCATTTTGCTCCACAGAGGCATACAGGAATCAGTTCTTGGTGCACAGACACTCTGGTCTTATTCAGGACACGTGTTCTCCATTCAGTCTTCGTTACACTGAAATAGGACTGCGAGCTTGTGCCTGGTGAATCTGTACATCTGCAAATATGTATGCTGGGAGAGCTGGAGGTGCTCTGATCCGGAATTAATGATCTAAGCAAAGGTCTGCACCAGCAGATGTGGTGGTTTGTGTTGTTAAAGCCACTGTTGTGTGTTAAAGCCTTTGTAGCTGCCTTTTCAGTGGAAGAAATGGTGGGTGCAGAGCAGAAATGATGCTTTCCCCATTCTTATTTGTTTGTAAACTTCATTGTCAGTGTGGGTTTTGTCCTTTATTATTCATTATTTAAAACTAAAAGGTACTGGGTGGCTATCTTGGTAAGGGTGCATGGCTCTGGAGAGTTAATCAGCTGTAAGTTTAATGAAGTAGGCTGTGTACTTGAAGGGGGGAGTTAATTGGCTGTTGGCTGTGTCCTTGTTAAATCTTTCGAACTTGGCAATTTCTCTAAACTTCCCATTTTTTTTCCTTATTGCTGTCACAGGAACTGAAGAAGTAAGTACTCTGCAGCTCTCTGTGGTTTGGCACTTTTGGGAAATGGGGTGTTAAGACACAGGCCTGACTCTTTACCACTGGTTTTCTAGACTGATTATTGCACAGCTTTCAGGTTTCTACTGGAAGATTATGGCTTTGGATGGTGATAACACCTGCTTTGGGTTAGGGAGATGTTCCCAATAAAGGATCTTGGCTGCTTTATTCACTCATAGCCTGTGTTGTTTTTTTGTCCCTGGGATGACCTCAGTGAATGTGGATCAGATGCAGAGCCCTTATGTTCTGTTTGGGAGTGATCTAAGTAACAGAAAAACCCATTGTTTCGCCTTCATGCTTTAGCTGCATGTCCTAGCTGTGTAGTTTCAGTTGCGGGTTTTGTGCTCATCAGTTTATGCACCAGACCTGAATGGACACGATTTCAGAACGCGTGCACTGTAGAGCCACTTTTGCACATCACTTCCTGCAAAATGCTCTTTTTAATTTACATCTTTGAATCCTTTTCTCCTGTGCCAAATGAAATGTGGGCGTTGCTCTGGCAGATGCAGCCCTCTGAGAATTGCATTTAAATTGGAGCTCGTGTAAAGATTCTTGTAAGGGAGATTTAAATTTAATACTGCAGTGTTTTGCTATTTAAAACGTCATATTTTTTCCCCTAGTAAATTATGCTGAGAGGAGGAAAGCACAAAGCACATGCAGTGGAGTTTTTTTTTTTTTTACACTTGAGTAGAAGATGTTTTGGGTAAAATTAGATCATGATCTCCAGTTCTTGGTTGCTTTTCACTGCTGGCTCCTGGAGATTCTGAACCAGAATTGTGCTGTCAGCTCCCTCTGCTGGCTTTCCAGGAGCAGAACACAAATCGGTGTAAGTAGTGACCTCTAAAGGTACTCAACAATTAGGGCATCCTTTTTTCTTTAAGCAGATCTTCCCAAATCAGTGTCCTGTTGACAATACCTAATGGGTAACTGAGGGCTAACCTACAGTCATGGAAAAAATGAAGGCAGTTTAACCTCCTTGAGCTTCAATTTTATATTTAAAAGGAATTTAACTGAATGCTTGGGCTCGTTAAGGTGAACAGTTATGGCTTTTGACACTTACAGAACTTAAAGTACTAAAACTTAATGCATGCACTCGCTTAATTGAGTCTTGCTGCTACTACATTGTTGTGCTTATCTCTTAATGCTGCCACTCTTTGGAAGATGAGGACGAGGAAGCCTTCCTGCCCCATAGAAAAGGTGTGGGTAGACAAGCACAAGTACGATGAAGCGGAGAGAGTGCATTATGAAAGAGAAGCAATGTTGGCCACTGTAGCCCCAGAGGAGTGCCCGGAGCTGGAGGCTGTCAATGGGGTCTGCAATGACGACTCTGCTGAAGGTGAATTCAAGGGAGACCTGAAGAGAGGCAAAAATGGCAAGAAACAGAGGAAGAGGAAGCGTTCTCCCAAACCCAAAAATATGGTCTCCAAGCTTGACTCTGTTTTGAGTGGTTTAATAGCTGACAGTGTGTGGTTTGACAAGCCTTTGTATGATCATGCTGAGAACTTGTATAGGAAAAGATTAGTGGATTGTCAATACCAGGAGGCAGCAGAGGCTGAGCTGCCCGAGTCAGAGGCTGTCGAAGATGCTCCCAAGCCATGGATGCTTCCAGCAACCCTGTCCTGCTCCCACGGCAGCTTGAGTGCATGTCACCACATCGTTCAGGGTGTCTGGGTCAACAAGTTTGACTTTGATAAGGCTGAGAAGGTATTCCTTGAAAGGTCTCAGTTCTTTGTTCCTCCAAACGTCCTCACCATCCCCTCTGT
The DNA here is from genome assembly GCA_013399175.1 of Odontophorus gujanensis. Classification (NCBI taxonomy): domain Eukaryota; kingdom Metazoa; phylum Chordata; class Aves; order Galliformes; family Odontophoridae; genus Odontophorus; species Odontophorus gujanensis. The sequence goes on along the minus strand of VXAB01007342.1, from coordinate 196,762 downwards.
GTGCTCAGCTGGTGGGAATGTCAGGCTGGGAACACCGGATGAAGGCTATGTAACAGCCCTGCCTACGCCTGCTACACCAAGCTTAGCTCCTGATGTCATTAATTCCACTTCCCTTGTTAGCTGCTCGCCTCACACTGCAGAGCCGACGGTCAATGGTAAACCTCAGGCTTCCAGCTTGCAAGCTCTCGTGTCAGAGGTGTGGTTGGAAAAACCCCTCTACGACGGTGCCGAGAAAAGCTTCTACGAGAACATGTTCAATAGTCACCCACCAGACTCCCCCCAGGCCTCAGAGAACCACCAGGATGTTGGGAAGAGCCCCACCGTTGGGAATCAAGAAGGCACTGAGCATGTGGAGCAAAGCAATGACTCTCAGCATCCTTCACCCACCTCCTTCTTCCTGCATGAGGACAGTGAGCGTGTGTGGCTCAACAAGATGACATACGACAGCGCTGAGTCGCGCTACTATGCGGCTGAAGCTCTGAAAATGTCCAGAGCAAAAGAGAGTGTGGCAATGCCACAACCTGTGGCTGTAAAATCCCAACCAGCTGCTGAGGGTTCGAGCATACCTGCGCCAGAAAAGAAGTAGGAGAAGTTACTTGTGGGGGTATTACACGTGGAAATTGGGTCAGGATTGAGCTGGAGGAGCTTGCACGTGTAGAAGATGAACATCTTTTGTGTTTGCGGGACTGAGCGTGTGTTGTGCTGTAGGGAGAGGCTGTTCTTGGGTTGTTTGTGGGGTGGGAAATGGGGAAACCCCTTCAGAGAGGGGGGGAAAAAGTTGCCTTAGTGGTTTATTAAAACATTTGGTCTGCAAGGTAGCTGGATTCCAGCCTATTTGGTGCTTGGATGTGGTTGATCAGGAAGAGCTTCTTGTTGTAGGTGCCCTGTGGCCAGGTGGAAAGCGTGCACTAAAACTACCAAGTGTTCAGAGCCTTGTTCAAGGAGAGCTGAGATTTGTTGAAATTTGTGACCTGTAGGATCAGGAGTTGCCTGACAGAGTTGTGGCTTGGTTCCTCTTGTCTTTGGTTTCAGCATTAAGAGTGTTATCCCCTGTCTGCCTCGTGCACAGGACATCTTTCTTAGTGGTGGATTCCAGTGTGTTGAATGTGATCTTGAAAACCCTCCTTGGAAAGCTCTTTGCTGGAAGGTGGTGCAGATCAGCTGATTTATTGTGCCCTCCCAGTACCCTTTTGCTTAATACAGGTCAGGCAGATGGGAGGCTCGTTAGCCTGCCCTGCTTTTTTAATAGGATCCCGTTTACTTAAAGCTTCCCACCAGAGGGGGGAACCACTCAGCAGAAAGCTGCAGCCACAGCTCTATGGGGGTAGACAGCTGCTCGCCTGAAACACTCCCAGAAACCTCACTTCATTCCTTTTCCTCCCTCTGCAGAAACATGGCAGTTGAGTACCTTTCGAGTGAGAAGATCTGGTTTGACAAGTTCAAGTATGATGATGCTGAGAGAAGGTACTACGAGCGGCAGGTGAACGGGCCAGCCAGCAGCTCTTCACACCAGCAGGTAAAGTGCTCTCAGGCTTGCTGGAGCCTTAATGCAGAAGGACACTGTCCACCTGGATGTGTTCTTCTGCTTTTATTTCCACTCGGAATGTTGCTTTTTTGCAAGTGTGAGTGGCTCACTAAGCCCGCCCTGTTTTGTCTTTGTCTGTTGTTTGTGCACCAGAACTTGTCCAGCACAAACAGTGTGCTTGGGAGATCACGTGCCCTTGTGAAGGTGTTGTTTTGCTGTGTTTTTGGAGCTATTAAGCTTTTCTTGGCAAGGCTTATATTGGATGTATGTAATGCTTGATGTTTAACGAAGGGCTGGACTAGATAATCTCAGAGGCCTTTTCTGACCTTTATGATTCTGTGAAGGTGCCATGACTCCAAATTCACCAGGAATTAGGTTCCTCTCTTTGTACCCCCTGCAGCGTGATGCAGGAAAACTGTGTCACAGCACTGAGCTGGGGGGGGGAGCAAGTGGAATGGGAGCATGGTGCTGCTGCAACATACCTGAGCTAAAATAGTTCACACGATTCTTAGTCCCAAACTATTGCCTTTTAAAGCACAGAGCTGTTATAACCTCTTCCTGCAACGTAGAAAGCTGTTAACTGCTTATGCACTTAGTTGGTGATGTGGAAAGCTGCTTAGCAATTCACGTGGCTGTCCTGCAGGTTTTCTAGGGGAAGCTTCTTGCTTCAATAGTAACTTGCTCTATCTGTTCCTGGTGCCTCTACTAGGATAGTGGTGGCACAGCATTGGGGATACTTGCATAGAAATTAGAAGCTGTAGGTAACCATCTGAAGCAAATATTAAAGAGATTTAGTGGGGGTGGGGAGGAGAGAGGGAAGAAAACAGAGTATTTTGTGCCACATCAGGAAATTTTGCCTCCAAGAGGTTGTTTGAAGGCTCTGATGGAGATGCCGTAGTGTTCTTGCACCTACTTCTGTGCTAAGGAAAAGGGTCTGTGGTCCTTAAAACCAGTCTGCAGCCTCCAAGTGGTCATCCACCTGAGTATGTTCAGGCTGGTGCATGTCTGGGCTGTATGACTGAGTTTTGTAGGCAGTTTCGTATCGCAGATCTTGCTCATGGGGTCTGGAAGAGATGAGGAGTCAATGGATCAAGAGGGGAATCCTCCCCATTGAGTCAGCGGGAAAATAAGGGGAAAAAAACCACAGTGTGTGGCTGTCCCCTGGGATATTCCTTGCTGGATGAAAGGCTTCAGTTTGCTTTTTCGTTGCATTCAGATAGGAAGTGATATTAAAGAAAAAAAGAAGGGCTGCCTGATGGTAGATCTCTAAGGAGCACAGAGGTGCCTCCAGCCCTCTGCCTGCAAACCGTGCAGGGTAAGAACAGAATTTGGAAAGCCCTGAACTGGGTGATTTCTGGACACGTGGTCTGTTGTGTGGACACGAGTGTCTGATGTGTGCTGCTTGATTAAGAACCAATCTTCCTTGCAGCTAATTGAACAACACTTCCTAAATTACTACAAGGAACCCTCCCCTATATTTACCCTTTTTATTTATTTTTTCGCCTTTTAAACCTCCCTGACCAACTTCCCATGCTTCCTATTTTTTTTTTTTTTAAAGAAAATCTTGGTTCTTTCTGCACTGTTTGCAGGAGAACGGAGCCAGCACGATCCTCCGCGACATTGCCAGAGCCAGGGAGAATATCCAGAAATCGCTGGCCGGAGTGAGTACCCGAGCTCTCACCAGCTGGCTACCTGCAACCATTTTTAGCTGTGGTGCATCTCACAGAACTCTGCAGTGACCACTTCATAGATGGTGTGGCTTCTTATTTTTAAGTCAGAGGAGATGAGTAAGGTGTGCAGCGCTGTGTACCACCAGCACAGCACCATCTGACCAGGAGCAACGTTGCTACCAGAGTGCATGCTGCTTGCTGGCCTTGTAGTGCTCGTCAAACTAACTGGATTTGGGACAAAAAATTCTTCCAACTGCGTTTCTTGACTTCTTCTCCTGGTGGGTGTTAAGAGTTTGTTCTCACAGCACTTAACACTTCCCTGTTAAAACTGCCATGCTGGGCAGCAAAGCGCTGAGCTGCCAGTGGAATTGGTCTCCCTTGGGGTACACTGAACTGCCACCTTCCCTTTCCTGTTTTGCTTTCAGTTTAGGGTATGTGCAAAAAAATGGTGTCTTCCATCTGCTGCGTGTAGGGAGTTCAGTCTGGCTGTGAGCTCCAAGTCTGGACCGTCCCATGAGCGTTCAGATTTTTGGAGGTGTTTTTGTGCTGATAGAGTCAGCAGTGTTGTAATTCTTTTTTTTCTTTCAGCAGGAAGCTGGTAGCTTAAAACCAATCCACTTTTCAATTTGTGGGTGAAGAGTAAAATCAGGAAGGGTGGAATGCAACACGTGTCCTGATTTGTGACCTCTGCATACTTCCATCTGTGGTTATCCATCTGTATTGATTTGACCTCATAACTCCCTCGTGGGAGTTGCTTCTAAATTTGGCAGGCAGCTGAGCACTTCTCAAGGGGAGTATTTTGTGTTCCTCCTTAACACAAGCAGTAAGAAGCTGTGTATTTGGGGTGAATACAAAAGACTTAGGCTCATGGCTTTTTCCCATGGTGATCTCACTGTTCCTGTGGAACTTGGTGTTACAAAGGCAACTTCTGCAACTGCTCGTGTGAATGATCCAAGTGCTGCACTGGAAACTTGGATGCAGGAGCAGTGGGGGTGTACTGATAGCAAGGCTGCTGGGAAAGGGTGAGCTTTACTGTGGTTGGATTTGGTGGTTCTGAAGGCAGTGTTGGAATCATGGGGAAGTTGGGACATCTTAAAAAGGAAAGAAATGCTTGGAAGCTTGTTAAATGCTAATTTCTGTCAACAGCTCAGGGAAGTGGGGGAAATAATACTCCATTTGGGCACTCAGTAGAAATTGTGCCCTCATCTAAGGCTTGTAGCTTGGATTTCAGGAGGGCAAATAGGTGGGGAAGTGTAACCCCCATTCCCTCTCCACCAAGGCTAGGAAACTTTTTCCAAGTAAAATGTTTAAGACCTTCTCAGATCGAGCTGGATCTAACATCTCTTTCCTCTAAAACCTGCAGCCTGCAGGAGCAGAGCCTGGATGTGGTGAGTGGGGTCAGGAAACCTAAATACAAATGACCTGGCAGTGCTGCTAGTCTGCCCTGCAGGTGCGTTCTCATTTTAGAGAATGGCCTGTGGTTTCTCAGAGGCTGAGCTTAGCCCGATGAGTTTCTTGTCCTGACCTGTGCCTCCTGCTTAGTGAGAAGTGTTTCAGCTTGGGTTATCAAGTCCTGTTGTAGGGAGGGTGAGGAGAACACCAGAACAGTGCTGAGAATATAAACCCCAACAGGAGTCCAAAAGCTGTTCTGTTTTTTTTGTTTGTTTGTTTGTTTCCTGCAAAGACTTGGTGGGTTTGAGGATTTAAGGTTGGGATTGAGCTATAGCATCTCAAAATCTGGGTTGTTGCTAAAAGTGGGTTTGAATTTTCCAGGCTCGGAGGAAAAGTGTTGTTCTGCATGACTGCATTAGGGAAAGCATCCTGTACCCCAGTCTGCTTCCCAAGCGTGCAGTTTCTTGGAATAGCTGAGTGTATGGCAGTGGTCTCCTCCTTGATCCCATTTTACAGATTGTGCCTTATTCTGACCATCCCACAGAGTTTATTTATTTAGTTTATCAACACGTGGCCATATCCTGGCCCTGGGGCATAAAGCAGTGAGCCACAGGGTCTTCTGTTTCCATGTGTGGGTTAGAAAGGCTGAGCAGTTGAGAAATCAGCCTGAACCATCAGGTGTTTTTTTTCTTTTTTAGAACTTCAGTTTCTGAAGAATTATATTTAATCCTGGACAGACATCCCATAGAGCAAGCCTGGAGTTTGATGTTCTGCAGTGTGTGGTGGAGCACTGGAAGGGCTTTGAGTACTGTTTTTGTACTTCCTGAAGGAGAGCACAAAACTGATGCTAGAAACATTTGTTTGCACATACCTTTCAACCTGCTTTGCATGGTCCTCCCTGCTTTCAGCAGTCACTCCAGCTGATATCTGCTTCATCACTAATGCTTTCTGAGACCAAGTTTTCAATGTGTGCTGCAGCTGATGGCATTGAGACCTCAGGTGGTGAGAGATCTTACAGATGGGCTCATGAGGCACAGAAAGGAATGACTTGTCCAGCATCATCAGCAAGTCCAGCAGTGCTGGTGACTGAGCTCCCACTTCTTTAACCCTCCCATGGGGCTGTAATGAATGGGTGCTGGTGTGGGATTCTGAAGTTCTTCTCTGCCCCAGTTTGTTTTGTTACAAAGTCCCCTGTTATTTGTCTGGCTCTCCTGGGTTTGTTTCAAAGCTGTGCACACACCTCTGATTTTGCAAAAGTGCTCAGGAGTCACGTTCACAAACCAACCAGGATCCATCCTGCTGACATAATGCAGGTGAAAGCCTCTTGTAGTCCTCAAATATGATTTATTTTTTTCAGTTTAGTGTATGGCCAAACCTTCCGTGCTTCCCAAGCTCAGGCAGGCTGACCTGAAGGAGAGAGGTGCGTGCACTTCTGCATGCAAAAAAAAAAAAATGGGTTTGTGTTTTGGATGGAGCAGTGAGTGCTTTGGCAACTGAGACTGGAGAACCTATGTGTTATCCAGTCTGGAACATAGTTTGTAAAAGCTGCATACTGTACTTCACAGCTGGTTTATACATTAAGGGAAAGGGCTGATAACTCCAGATCCTTCTTGGAGGGAAGTGCCAGCTTTCCATCTGTGTCTGTTAGCAGAGGAGGAGCTCTGAGCTGTTGAAGTCCAGACATAAATTTGTCTTTCAGCTGATAATGGAGAAGTATGACCTTTGCCAGCTTTTCTCCTTCATTACTGTTCTTGTCTCTTGACTGCTAAAGTTGGTTTTAGAGTCAAACTTCAGAGGGCTTGGAAAATGTGTGGAGCTGCAGCCATGAGATAATGTACAAGAAGTAGCTGAAGTGATGCTCTGGAACTCCCCACCTTTGGGCTTTTGAATCTCTGTCCTTGATATAATCCACAAACGCTTGAGTTGAACTTCCTTTTGGCACAGTTGAGTTAGAAGAACGAACTCCTGGTTGTGCATAGGAAAAAGCACTGTAGGTAATCTGCAGCTTATGCTGGCAACCACATCTCTAACAGCTTACAGCATCCCCAGCTCAGGGGGAAGCCCACAGATTCCTGTGGGATGCTTTTCTTAGCTTATATAATTGGGACATGTTCACCTTCCAGAATTGGGATCTTGGATCAGTGTTGTCACAGAATCTGGTTTCAGAGCCCTCTTGTCTTATTGCAACGTCCTTTCTTAGTAAGCCTGCTTCAATGCTTTGGTGTTTGTCTCAGAAATGTGATGAGAGCTTCAAACTGCCAAAAGCTGCATTGCTGTGCTAAATCAGCAAGCTGATGTTGGGGGCAAAAGTTCTGCATCCCTCCTTGCAGGTGACAGCTCCTGTATGTGTGTTGATCGTGTGTGAAAGTGCTTTTTTGGGGTGGGGATGGGAGTGACTCCTGGCAGATTTCAGTCTTCTTGTTGAGTTAACTTAGACTTTGGCCCTTGCATCAAGTTGCACTGTGGATGAACATGCAAAACAGGAAGAGGTCAGGCAATGAGCCAGCCTGCAATTTAGTTTTTGCCTTTCGTGCATGAATCTGTTGTTCATCTGATGCAGTGAGCCCACGGTGGCTAGCAGTGCAGTGGTAAAAACTCAACACCATTGAGTTGTTGGGTGTGGAATGGTGTTGTTACCTTTCTCCTCTCTAAGAGGAGCTCATCAGCAGTAACTGGAGACCTGCTAGGAGTCTTGGAGCTTCACATGTGTTTCTGCCTGTAGGGTATTACACCATGCACGGACAGAGTTAGCTGAGATTGTGGTGTGTGCTGCAGCAATGCATGCATTACAACCTCAAAGGTGGAGAAATGGCAGATGCTGTACTCTTCAGCTCTGCCACTCTGCTGTGTGACTTCCTGCAGGCACTGCGACGTGCAGCATGAAGATGGCAGGGCTCATGGAAGGCTGTTTCCATGCAGGCTTTGTTTGGTGTGGAGTTGGTGTGACGTTAGCTCGTTGTTTGACCACCTTGTCAGCATGTGGATCTGCTTCCTGCACTCCTCCAGCATGAGCGAAATGCTTTTCTATCTTCTCTTTTGAACCAAATATCCCCCAAACTTTTTGCCCTTTCCAGCAGAAGACAGTTCCACGTAGTAAAGAAGCTCCTGCCCGTCAAAAGAGGCAGTCAGGCCGCTCAACTGTAAGTCCTCTGTGCATGAATGGAGCTGGTTGTGTGGTACAACAGGAGGCTGCAGTGCAGACGTGGGCCAACTTCTGCTCCTTTTCAATGGGGAGCATTTATCCTTTGGCACGTGGTTGTAGTTCAGCCAGCAGGGTCTTACTAGCATGGCATTTAGGAGCTGCAGATTTGCACTTCCATTCCAGAGACTTGATTGCCTGCAAAGATGGATTTCGTGGTGGTTTTGCCCTCTGGTCTCAGTCCCTTTTGGGGTTAGTGGAGAAAGGTCTCTGACATTCCTGCTCAGAGCATCTCCCACTGCTCTGTGCATCCCGTGAGAGAGCCCTGCTGTGCCAGGGCTCTTAATCTTACAGACCTCCTTTCCATTTTTCCATATTACTCTCTCTTCATCTTAAGTAACTGCTTCTCCACTGTGACTGAAAACAACATTATTATATGCAGAGTGCACTTGAGAGAACATAAATCTTCACTGTTGTATTCAGTTACTAATGACACTTAAAGCATGAAGGGCTTATTTTCTTTTTTTTTTTTCTTATATGCCAATCTGAAGTTACAGATAAGCCCTTTTTACTGCTAAACTGAATACTTCTGAAGCTGAATTGGTGTAATTGCTCCTTCAGGGTGTGTTAAAGTGAGTGTAAGTTGCTTTGAGAGGAACTGAAGGCTGAACTGGGGAAGGTGGGAGTGTAGCAATGCCATGATCTCTTTGCAGCTTTTGCAGTGACTTTGCTGTGTGATGTTAGCAGGTCATTTCTGTGCTCTGTGCCTCAGCTCATCTGTAAGAGGAGACAGCTGTCCCACAGAAGGGACTCAGCATGATAACTTTCAAAACATTTTGTGCTGTTTAGTGATGGTCTGAGGCTGCAAGGAATGCCATCATCCTTTGCTCATCATCGCCAGATGAAACATCTTTGTGTTTCATGCTTTATTATGTAGAGCTAGCATATTTTCTTTAAAGCTTTCAGATGAAATATCTGTGTTCTTAGCTTAGTACTTAAATTTTCTTCCCCAAAGGCTTGACACTGCTTTGTTTCATTAAACCACTGAGCTTGGGAGTGGGTGAACAGATTTGTTTCATTTCCCTTTTCCTTATTACAGAGTGCAAGCACAAATTCTTCTGGGCCTGGTGACCAAAATGAACTTCTTTCCAGAATCTCTCACCTGGAGGCAGAAAATCAAAACCTTCACAGTGGTAAGTAGGAGAATTTTCTATCATACAAGCAATCTGGGTGGGGTAGTTTGCCCTGACTTGAGAACTGATGCAGAGTCTACAAACTAAGTTTCTCCCCCTCCTCCTTGCAGTTGTTGCAGATCTCCAGAAGGCCATCTTCAAGCTGGAAAGCCGCCTGAATGCTCTGGAAAAATCCACCTCCCACCAACCCTCACCTGTTCCACCAACCCAGGTGAGTCTCAGCTAAGCACTGCTTTACTGTCACAAAGTGCCAGGTTGCTTCCAGGGTCTGCCTGGGTGCTGAGAATGGGGAGGTCCTCATAGATAGGATGAGATTGGTGCAGCTTTCCCAGCAGTTTTGGCAGCTGCATTATCTTTCCCAAACCTGTGTGTGCAGAAAGAAATCTTACACCTGAAGACAAGCAAGGAAGCTCATGCTTGAGTAAGGTGTTCAGTTGCTAGTGCCTTAAGTTAGGAACTCTTAGATGCATGTGAGCTGTGTATTCCTTATTTTGTTGAGGGAGAAATTACATTTCAGTAAATCTCTTGGTAGGAATTTGCTTGTGAACCTCTAGATCTACAGCATCCCGGAAAATAGTGTGTTTTCCACGTGAGTGGAAAGAGGCTGTTATCTCCAAGGGTATTTAGGGCAATGTAAGGTCTCCTCTGGATAAATTGTGACCTTGGATCGAGCAGTAAGGCTGTTGTGTGAGGCCAGGTTCTCAGCTGCTCTTCTGCACACATTCTAGATATTCTGAACCACTGAGCCCTTAGGAGAAGGACCAGCTTTTGACTGTTTTTACTCCGTGGGTTGTTGTGATGGGTAAATTCAAAGCTCCCTCTGGTCCAGTGTGCTATGTTGATGGCTGTTGGCTGATTCTTCACATCCTGTGGGCTGTGCTTTACTGTCCTTAGCCGTGTGAACTCTTCTCTCATGTTTTCCTTCCTGCAAACTCGAATGCACGTCGCCCTCATGAAGAAAGTGGAACCATTCAGTGTTCCCTCCAAGAAAGTAGAGCTGCCGTCCGCTTCACCTGCCAAGAAAGCTGAGCCAGCTCCTGCAGAGAACGATGATGATGATGATAATGACATCAACCTTTTTGGCAGCGATGACGAAGAGGAAGATCAAGAGGCTGCCAAAGTGCGGGAGGAGAGACTGCGTCAGTACGCCGAGAAGAAGGCCAAGAAACCAGGTCTTATTGCCAAATCTTCCATCCTTCTGGACGTGAAACCGGTGAGTAGGTGAAGTGGGAGAGCTCCTGAGTGAGGCTGTGAATTGTCTCACTTGCGCATCCGAGTTGAAGGTTTGACCTGCACGTTTCCAAACAAGGGTTCATAGTGAGGTGAGATTATTGCAGGTGGGATCTGCAGCCTTTGTGCTGTTCCAGAGCAGATTTGTTGATGCAAAAAGCATCCGTCTCATATCTGAAGGGTGTGGAGGAAGAATCTTTTAGCAGAGGGAGTTGCGTGTGATGATCCCAAGGAGTCTCCTCCAACTCCTACAGTTCTGTGACTTCTGTCGTTCCTATGTGACTTCTCATTAAATTTCTTCTCCCTGCCCTTGCAGTGGGATGATGAGACTGACATGGCGAAGATGGAGGAGTGTGTGCGTTCTGTCCAAATGGATGGGCTCGTATGGGGAGCCTCTAAGCTGGTCCCAGTAGGTTATGGCATTAAGAAACTCCAAATCCAGTGTGTAGTGGAGGATGACAAAGTCGGGACAGACATCCTGGAGGAAGAGATCACCAAGTTCGAGGACTATGTAAGTATTTTTCTCGAGCTTTATAACAATGTTTTGCAGACTTTTTATACACCCACTTGGGGCAGCTCTTGCTTTTACACTCAACCTAGGCAGCGCCGGGGTGGGAATGCATGAGTTTAACACTGATTATTAAGGCTGGAGGTGCCTCCATCCCCGTTCTGCCTCCACTGCCATAGAAATGGAGGGTAGAAAGGAAGACCTAAGGGGATTACCTAAAGATTGATGCAGTCAGTAACACACTATTGTCCTGGTATGACCCTTGAGGGTGGCTCCTAGCACAGCTGGGGGGCTTGCCTAAGATCTGTGCAATTGTCAGTCTGTTTTGAGCAGAACTAGTGCATGCATTGAAGAATTCCCTCACTGTGAATGCTTTATTCCTGAAAACACCTTGGTGACCTCTTGCTGCTGCCCTTGCTGTGTTGCAGGTGCAAAGTGTTGACATTGCTGCTTTCAACAAGATCTAGAAGCAAACCTAACCTCTCTGATACTGTAACTAATAAAAGATCAAGGAGTGCAGATTGGATGGTGACTCTCTCTCTCTGTTAAGTGCAACTTCCCCTGAGTGATACGTTGGGAAATACCTTTGTCTTGTTAGTCCTCTTGATAAAAGGAAGGACCTTGACAAGAGGATGATACTTACGTTTCCAGGTTGCTGCTTGTGATACCCTTAGCAGGTCACTTCTGCAGGTCCTTTGCTTTGTGAGGAACCAGGCCTGTGCTGTGTCAGGCCTACGAAAAGGGGAGGTGACATTTCTAACTGTAGGTGGTCATGGGATGACACAGTGCCAGTGTCCAAGGTCCAGCTGCCAACATCCACCAAGTGGGAGGCACTGTGTGAGCACAGATGGAGCTGCAGCAGTGACAACTCCACCCAGTCAAGAAAACTGGAACTGCAGTGCCCTGTGGCCTGCCCTGTGATAGTGTCTTACATCCTGGTGTCCCTGCTTGTCCTTGTGTTACTATCCACAGTGTCCTGCATCCTCCCATGCCCTGTGTGCCTCTGTGCCTTGTTCACTTCTACCTTCAGTGTGCCTGATCTCCCTACTGCGACTTCTAAGGCACAGAGTACTACCAGCTGTTCCCTGTATACCTCCCCAAGCCACTCCTTGCCACCTGTGTAGTTGTCTGCCCCAAGATGTCCTCAAGCACTTTCTATGTCTCCTCTATTTGTTTCTACAAGCCCTCTATTGCCACCCATCTCCTCTTCCCTAAAAGCCATCTTGTGCCCCAGTCCTCAAGTGCTATTCCTGTGTCCTTGCAAGCTGCCCTGTGTTCCTGTTCCCCTCCAGCCACCAAGAATCCAGTTTGCTCCTGTCCTCTCTAAGCTCCCAAGCACCACCAGTTGTTCCCGATGTGTCCCTCTATCTCTCCTTAAGCCACCAGGTGCCCCCAGTGTGCCTCCTTAAGCCACCAAATGCCCTTTGTGTCTTTTTCTAAGCCCCTAAAGGCAAAGGCCTATGTGTCCCCAGGTGTGTACTGTGTCTGCTGCACTCCCCATGTCCCTCCTTTCCTCCTCAGGACACCAAATGCCCACTCTACCACGTGTCCCTGTCCTGCAAAGCCACCTTGTACCCACCACTGTCTCCTTGTGGCCCTGAAGCCACCCAGTGCTCCCCTGTCACCCCAAGCCACCAAATCCTCCCCATGTACTCCCCTAAGCCAAATACCCCTATGCCCCCTCCCAAGCCACCAAGTGCACCCTGTGCCACCAGCTGTTCCCCTGAGCCATGTGATACCCCCTGTAACCCTCCATGTCCCTACCGAGTGCCCTTTGTCCCTGCCCCCCCCCCCCCAAGCAGTCATGTGTCCCCCCACAACCACCAACTGTTCCTCCA
>VXAB01007342.1:165937-184018 GCA_013399175.1 Odontophorus gujanensis | reverse complement strand
GTGGGGCGCTGAGGCAGCACTCAGAGGGTCCCTGAGGGGTAGGGGATTGGGGTGGGGGGAATGGGGACATCCCTGAGGGGGAACTCGTGGTACTCAAAGGTGACGTGGAGATGTCCCTTCAGAGGATCTGGAGCATTCTTAGGAGGATGTAGGGGACACAGGGACGTCCCTCAAAGGAATATGGGGGGGAGAAGAGGACAAGGGTGTGCCTCAGAGGGACTTGAGGGACAGGGGCCTGGGGTGGTGACTCTGGTATGCTCCTTAGAAGATCAGGGAACTCCTCAAAGGGACTTGGAGGGGAAACAGGAACATCCCTCAGGTCTGGAGTCCTCAGAGGGATCATGGGGACGTGGCAGTGTCCTTTAGAGGGACAGGGGACTGACTCCTCACAGGGATCTGAGTCCTCAAAGGGAGCTAGACGACATGGGGGCATCCCTCAGGAGCACCTATGGGATGCGAGAATGTCCCTTAATGTCTTAAGGGATAGGAGCCTGGGGTGGGGTGACAGAGATGTGCCATCAGAATATCTCAGATAGGTCATGGGAACATCCCTTAGAGGGACAAGGGACATCCCTAGGGAAGATCTATGGGACACAAAGACCTCTCTGGGAGGGAACTGAGTCCTCAAAGGGATGTAGGGGACATGGGGATGCCCCTTAGAGGGATCTGATGGGAAAAGGGACATCCCTCAGAGAAACCAGGAGAACCCTGGGGTTCCCCCAGAGGAGCTTAGGGACCAGGAGGACGCTGGGGGGAGTCCCTTGGAGGGGTGATGCCCTACAAGGGACAGAGACATGAGCTGATATCCCTGCAGACATCGCCTACTTGCGCTCGGTGCTGCCCAGCACAACGGAGGATGCCTTCTTTGATTACCTCTGCACTGTGGATGCCTCTGAGGTGACTGTCACCTCTGTGCCTGAAGGCTCCATTGTCTTCTCCAGGGTGCGACACGTGACCAAGCATCCCCATGTCCCCATCCCTGATGAATGTGATCATGGGGATGTCACCATGCTATCCCCACAGGTCCCGCTCCTACAGGTGAAGGGACCACTGCTGGTGGTGCAACTGCTGGAGACCACGTTGCTGTGCTTGGTCAGCTATGCCAGGTAGGGAACCCTACAGCGTTTTTGGGGTTCTGCAGGAGAATGCGTCCATCTCTACTGGACCGACTGTTGTCCCTGTGTCCAAGTGGAATTGTTCCCCAAACAAACTATGGTCCCCTTCATCATTCCCAATGTTGTGCCAACTGTTGGCCCAGCATCTTGGCTGTGTCTGATTTGTGGTGGTCCCCAAGCAAATGATGGTCCCCTTTGTTCCCAACGTGGAACATTCCAGCCTGGTGGCCACCAATGCTGCTCGATTTCGCCTTCTTGCTGGTCCGGAGATGAAGCTGATGGAGTTGGGTCTACGTCGCGCCCAGGGTCCAGATGGTGGACTTTCTGCCTCTAAATATTCCTATATTGGAGGTGAGTGCTGCCTCACATACTCACGCTGTGTCGTAGTCATGTTGTCACCTCTCATCCCTCCTTGTAGGCTTCGACTACACCAGCAACGTCCTGGCAGGGAAGCTCTATGGCATCCCAGTGCGCGGTACCGTCGCCCATTCCTTCATCATGTCCTTCAGGTCGCTGGAGGAGGTGCAGCCCAGAGTGAGTGCTGACAAATGGGACAGGGATGGGATGCTTCTGATGTGACCATGGGGATGGGACATCTCAGATGTGGCTGTAGGCTTAGGTGTCCCCATAGCTGCTGGAAGGGGAATGGGATACATGTGGTATGGGGTGCACGAGGCCCCCATTGGAACTCATTTCACCCACTGAAGCCAATGCGATTCTTCAGTGCTGTTGCTGATGTCCCCAAGCAGGTCCTGTCACCGCTGGCAGGTGGGGAACCTGTGGATCTCCCATCCTTGGCGGAGTCTTGGCTGCAGCGGGTGTGTGAGCTGCTGGGGACCCCCGGTGACAAACCCAACCGTGGAGAGCTGGCTGCCTTCGTGTCCTACGCCATCGCCTTTCCACAGGACTTCCAGGGGCTGCTGGACACCTACTGCGTCATGAGGTGGCCCTTCTTGCTGTGTCCCCATCTTTCATTGTCACCTGATGGAGGACCTGGGCACTAATCCTTCTCCTTGTCCCTGTCAGGAGCGGTCTGCCCAATTTCTGTGCTGTAGCGTTGGCCCTACACCAGTTGGGGTACCGTGCCATTGGGGTGCGCCTGGATAGCGGGGACCTCATCCAGCAGTCCAAGGAGACTCGGAGGGTGCTCCGAGCCTGCGGTGCTCAGTGAGTCCTGCGAGACATCCGGAGAGCATCCCCTGCTTCCCTGCCCCGGGTACCCACACCTTTGCATGTCTGCATCTCTGGCTGTTAGAGTGGGAGCCCTCGCTGCTCTATGGGGTGCTCGTTGGCTCTCTGAGCCCCAAAACCTGGGGCTGCCTTCCTGCTGATTCTCCTGCTCTTCTCCTTCCTTTCTAGCTTCCAGGTGCCCTGGTTTGGGAGCATCCCCATTGCTGTGAGCAATGACATCAGTGAACAGAACTTGGAGGACTTCATCCGAGAGGTGAAGTTGGGGCTGGAGCAGTGGAGGGACGAATGTGACAGTCCCTTTCCTGTGACACAGCCTTTCCTGGGTGGGAACAGAAAAGTTTCTAGCTGGAATGAGTGGGTGGGATGGACGGATGGACACCAGGAGGCACTTATGGGCAGAGCAGCCCCTGACCTGCCCTGTGGCTCTGGTTTTAGCATGAGCCTAAAATATAAACAGCTGTTGATGGTCATTGTCTTCTTTACTGCACCAGGGGAGCGAGATTGACATGGTTGGTGTGGGGACGAACCTGGTGACATGTCCCCTGCAGCCGTCGCTGGGCTGTGTTTATAAGGTAGGAGAAGCAGCTTTGCCTCACTTGGTTTGGAGATGTTTTGAGGTTGTGGTTGTTTTTTTTTTTAAATGATCTACTCAGTTATTTTGCATCAGACACAGAGCTCTGCACGGTCCCTGGCACCAGTGTGAGCTGGAATAGTCATAGAAGATTGGAAAAGACCTCTAAGATTGAGTTCAACTGTTGAATTATCATCACCTTGTCCACTAGCCATGTCCCTAAATACTACTACTACTTTTGAAAATCTCCAGGGATGGTGTTATGTGAAAAAAATAAGGTGTACATCCCCATCACTTCTTTTTCCACAGCTGGTGGAGGTCAATGGCTCCCCGTGCCTGAAGTTCACAGAGGAGGAGGAGAAGATGACTATCCCAGGGATCAAGGCAATATATCGACTCTATGATGCTGCTGGTGAGCTCCACCAAGTTAGACAACTGTCCCATTGGCCTTCTCCCTGCTCCATAATCCAGTCACCAGTGCCACCTGCTGGCCCCTAACTCTCCATCCCTACAGGTCATCCATTCATGGACCTCATGGCCCTGGAGAATGAGCCCTCGCCCAGCGTGGGGCAGGAGCTGGTGGTCCATGTCCTGGGGAGGAGAGGAGAGGCCACCAAGGTCAGGCCAAGTGCTGTGGAGCCCCTCCATCGCATGTACTTGAGAGATGGACAGGTCAGAGGCAGCCCTCCCCTCTCCCCATTGTGGGTTTGGGTCAGGTGGTGGTGGGTCTGTCCATGCTGCACGTGGGGTGAGAAGATTTTCTCAGCTATGCTGACAAGGCACAGTGCCCTTGGGAATGGGACATCTCCATGGGAAATCCCCTTTGCCAGTAGAGGGATGCGGTTTTGTCTTATTGAGGTGGGTTTTCTTGGGTTGTCCCATGGGAGTTCTGCAGCACAAAGCCCAAGATATTCTGCATGCAAGAAGCTGCTCTTCATTCAGCTGCTCCACTGAGCGAATGTCTTTTATGGGAACAGTGTTCTCACTGTTAGTGAGGTGTCCTTCCCTCATTGAGAGAAGACTAAGGCAGGGTGGTGGTGGCCTCTTGCTGAATCAGTCACCAGAGTTTGTGATGTCCCTGTCCCTGTGGTGGTAGAAAAGCTGAGGTGGTGCCCCCACAACCACAATCACATCGTCCTGCGTCCCCGAGCTGTCCCAGGTTCAGGGTGTTGGCACTATGTGTGGATGCTATGATGTCTCCATCCCACAGGTGTGTGAGGAGCTGCCCAGCTTGCAGGAGGTCCGGAGCCATGCACAAGCATCCCTTAACCTGCTCAGCTGTGTGCACCGTCAGCTCCACAACCCCCAGCCCTACCCAGTACGTTTACCCCCTTACCAGGCACAATCCTGGTCCCATCCCAAACTTCATGTCTCCACAGATGTACAGTGACCTCACTGTCCCCTTCTGCTCCTGCTCCAGGTGGCGGTGACAGAGAAGCTGCATCTCCTTCTTGCAGAGCTGCAGCAAGCCAGCCAGTGAGGAGCCCCCTGAATCAACCCCCCAGCACTGGGACCAGCACTTCTGCTCTTTGGAAGACCAGGTGACTAATTAGGAATGGTTCTAATGGTTCTGCTGCTCTGCGGTGCTGCTCCAAGGACTGTGGAGGGACTTCAAGAGCTGCCTGTGGTCCCTTCACTACAAAGCTGTGGACAAAGGAATGGGGCAGACAGAGCTGGGAGGGGACGAGGGAACCACATCCAGCCACGTCCACCACATTGCTGTGGGAGCAACACCGTCTTCTTCCTCGCTGACCTCAGTGGCCCTGCCAGCCCTGTGCCTTCTGTGGTGACAGGACTGATGTCACCCATCACTCAGCAGGAGCCCATGTCCCCATTCTGTGTCATCCTACACCTAATTCTAGCACCAAAGCCTTTGGAGTGTCACTGGGAGTACCCATGTCCCAGCAGCAATGAGTTTTATCAAATATCGTCCAGAAATGTTGCATGGAGTGGATAAAAAGCATCAAAGAATAAATAAATCATGTGCCTTTCTGAGCAATGCTTGTTGTTCTCTAATCCCGTTCAGGTTTGTAGTAGAGAGGTACAATTAAATCTTTTTCCTTGAGCTTTGGAATTATACAGCCAAAACCTGTCTCTCACCCTGAAAAGACCCACACCCATTCCCAGCAACAGTCTGGTTAAGAGATGTTGTATTTATGGTGGTGGTTTTTTTTTGTGTGTGCGTGTTTTTAATTCCTCCATTTTTAGGTCTTCGTAGCACTTGTTGATGGAAAAAAGAAAAACAGCAAAGTCTGGTTGTGTCCCACTTAACAGCCAAGATGGCACTCATCACTGGGCCTGTGGGGTTGTAAGGCACTGTATCTCAGGACTTTCAGAGAGGAGAAAGCACTTCTTGTTATTAAAAATTGGCCACAGCACTCCTAAGAAAAGACTGCCTTGAGTTCTAACATGAAAACAAAGACTAACATTACACAGATAAGACAGCGAGACAGCAGTGAGCTCCATCCCATCACCACCTCTCCATGGCCAAAGAGTAGAGCCAATGGAATCAGCAGTCAGCTCTCAAGTTCCCTGGGGATGGTCCATTGTTAGATCTATCACCATCTCTTCTACCCATGAGAGTCTTCACACTGCTTTGGTACCAGGCATTCATGATGGGTGCACGGAGGCTCAAAAAAACTGGGAAAGTTTTTCTTCTCTACTGTGCATTGGTGGCTGTGGCTCTCCTATACAAATGTTAGCTGACCCAATGGCTGTTGAGGTTGGAAGGTACCTCTCAATGTCATCTGGTCCAACTTCTGCTCAAACAGGGACACCTGGAGCAGGTTCCCCAGCATTATATCTGTAGGATTGTTGAAGAACTTCTAAGAGACTCCACAACTATGGGTCACTGGTACCAACATTCTGCCACAGCAGTGCTTCCTGAGGGGCTCAGTGAGCTCCTGGGTTCCAGTTGACTTCAGTCTCTCTTGGACTTGTGCTGGGCACCACTGGCTCCATCCCCTTTGCATCACCCTAAAGGGATTTATGGCCATGCATAAGACCCCCCTGAGCCTCCTCTGCTCCAGGTGTTCATCCTCTCACAAGGGAGATGCTCTAAGCCCTACACCATCTTGGCAGCCTTCTATTGGACTCAAAATCCAGTCTGTACCTGTCCCTTCTTATACCATGAGGCCCAGAAAACTGGCTCATGGTTGACCTTCTCTTGAGGTCCAATTGCTCAGCAAAGGCAAACCCCGGACCCAAAAGTCTGGAACTGGACTGAAAGCAAATCTAACTGCTCAAAACTCTGAGCAACTCAACACCGAGACCTCAGTGCAATGTTTGGTAGCTGAATTGGACAGCAGTGTTCACAACACAATGCATGTTTATCAATGGGCTCGTTACACTCCATCCATCCCTTGAAGACTCCATCCACCCTTAGAAGCAACCACACAAAAATGTAAGGGATGAAGTGGAAAGCTGATACAAGC
Source organism: Odontophorus gujanensis (assembly GCA_013399175.1). Classification (NCBI taxonomy): domain Eukaryota; kingdom Metazoa; phylum Chordata; class Aves; order Galliformes; family Odontophoridae; genus Odontophorus; species Odontophorus gujanensis. Next base: position 177,707 of record VXAB01007342.1, on the reverse strand, counting down.
TGCCAAGATATGGAGATCCCACTGAGCATCATGACCCTTCTGTAAGCAAAAAAAAGAACCCAATCCCAATCAAACCACTGTATGACCAAGCCACAGTGGGTTTATGGGACCAAATTGCAATTACTGCACCCTGTGTTAAAGAGGAAAACAGGATAGAAAGGAAACTGAGGCTCCTGGATGTATTCTTGAGTGAAACAACTCAAAGCACAGAATCCCAAAACAGCTTCCTGATGCCATGACAGCATGTGCTTAATGGCAGACAACCCACAATTTGCAAGAGTACATTATTTAACTTAAAGAATACCTGTTCCCACACATAAACCTTAATATTTCCTGCTGTCATGGCAAAAAAATAATAAAAAAAGAAAACCTCAAAAGTGCTCATTCTTCCATTTTTGCCCTTGAAATTCTGTTCCTGCTCTTTGGTACAGACCTCAGAGGTGGATGGGACAGCGCGTGCTAGAATTGAGTTTACAACACCTCCTATCCTGTAGATTGCTCAAGAAGATGAAGATAACAGCATACTGGGAGTCTCATGTCCACCTTCTGCTCCCCTGCCCCGTAATTTTCCCAGATTTGTTCCTACAAAAATAACCATTTTTAAAAGTGTATCTGCAGCTCAAGGTATCTAATTAACCTCAAGGTTGATGGAGGGTGAAAGTGCCATGGATATTAGTGCTGCATAAGGGAAGTGAAGACAATTCAGAGGCTTGGCTTTAGGTGTGTGATCACATGTGTGATCACAGACCTCAAGAAAAACTGTTTGCCTGAGACATCTCAACTACACAGTGCTTTTCTCACTCTTCAAGTCCAGATGGGGAAATGCTACATGGGGCAGAGCTGTGATTTTCCAGTGGCCTTTGCAAACCTGAAGGTTCACGTTTCCATTAAGAAATGCTGGTCCTTGGTGTTGGAAGAAGGAAAGGATATTGGACAGGACTCTGAGGTAGAGCAGAGCTGCAGAGTACCACATAGGGAGGAAGATGGGATAAACGGAAGCTGGAAATAATGAATTAGAATGCACAGAATTCAGTGTGCAGCTCTGCAGGAAGTACAAACTATTGCTGGATGAAACCTGGCACTGGATTTACAAAACCCAGAGAGGCTCATACAGCTCAAAACCAGATGCTGTAAGAGGTAAGGAGAGGCAGAGGTGCGAGTTCAGTGCACTAGATTTAGCTGCTTTCAGTGATAACGAGTCCAAGCTCGCATTTCTGACAGTGCTGCTCTGCAGTACCAACACAAACCAGTGTCACTTGTACAGTGCCATCTTCTTGCTCTGGTACATGTACATGTAGGCATCACAGAAGAGGCGTTTGGCCACTCCATCCATGTCCCGGGGCTGCTCCAGGGCCAGCATGGCCAATGGTAAGTCCAGGTATTTGGCAACTTCAGGGCACAGTGTTACGGTGGGGATGTTGAAGCCACTCTCACCACCTAATCCAGAAAGAAGAAAAGTCCAAGTCCAAAGCATGCCCCAAGCCACGAGTACCTAGAGTGCTGTAGCTGAAAGATCTGGAGGTCAACACCACCATTAGGCAGGACAGGAGATCTGTCCTATTGTCCTTGCAGCCCACATAAGAAGTCCCTGGTCTGAACAGAGCTAGAGGACGAGACCACAAGGAGCAACTCTCATATCTCCTTGGCCTGGGGCTACTCTTCTCTAGAACTGGCATAAATAGTTCTGTTGGAAGTACAATCCTAATGCATGCAGGTGACATCAGAGGAAATGAAACTGTTACTCCCCCAACAACACTCACTCGTCCCAAAAGCTTTGTCCTCCCTTTGAGCATAGCACAGAATCTCCCCAAACCATTCACCTTGATGCAGACTGAGCAGTGCCCACGTGACATGTGCTACAGACAACTACCATATAAGCTCCTGGCTTCCATCAAAGCACCAAGCCTGTCAGCTGTGATTCACAGAATCTATTAGAGTTGGAAGAGACCTCCAAGATCATCAAGTTCAACCGCTGACCCATTCCCATTCAAAGAATCACTGAGGTTGGAGAAGACCTCCGAGATCATCAAGTCCAAACCCAGCCCATTACACCATTAAACCACGACCTCACCATGCCTGTCAGCCATGCTGTCAAAGAACATCCAGTGCTCGTTCTCGGGGCCATATTTCACAAAAGAGACGTAATGGCTGGTCTCAATGCACAGCACTGCAAAGAGCTCCATCTTCTCACGGGGAATTTGCTGGCTGCCCCGGGAGCTCCGATGACGATATTCTTCTGGGATGCGCAGCCTGGTTGGCTTGTGTGTATTGCGTCGGTAGTGGGAGTGAACCTAAGGAAAGGCAATGGGGTGGCACTGCTGAGCGGGCAGAACTGAAGCTGGCCTGCTGGAAAGAGGAGTGTGCAGAAGTCAGACCTTCAGTTTCCTCTGCACTCTATTGCCTTGCATGCAGCTGTGTGCTCCCCAAGGAGCAGCAACGCATTGCAGGCTGACAGCAAGAAGCTTAGAGGGTCCAGCACTCAGTCTGTGCAGGTTTGGGTGTTCAATCTGCTGGCAGATCTCGTGAGCACCCAAAGGAACTCAATACCTGTTTGGAGCAGGTGCTGCAGAACTGCTTCAGGCCCGTAGGTGAGAATATTTTGTCTTTGAAACACTGCGAACACTCCAAGGTGGCAATGTCACTGCACACACAGCACTCTCTGGGACCTGTAGGGGCAAAAGTGGTGATGTCTTCTCTTGGTCTCACCTGGAATCCCATTTGTTCTGTCAAAACTAAGCGTTCAGGGTAGAGGAATCCCACCCACAACTCATAGGGATAACACTTGCCACCTGGTTGCTCCCAGTCTCAGCCGTCAGCTTTACCATCGCCCTACAACTTACTGTCCAGCAGCAAATCAGTGATATCCAGCTCTAAGGAAGGGATGATCTTGCTGAACATTTTATATTCCTTCCCAAATCGTGGCATTTGGATAATGAAGCAAGATGGGATCTGGGAAAACAAAGGCAAACAAGTCACCATTCCAGAAGAAGCAAATCTCAGAGACTTTTCTCTCCGTATTGCTGCTGTGAATCACATCCCTTCTCAGGTCACACTCAGATTCCCCAAAATATCTCTTAGGTTGTGGCCAAGTAACCTCCTGCTTTGCATTGTGAGACACACCAGATCCACTGCAGGCTCACTGAAAGACAGGGAAAAAGCAAGAAAATGGCAACGTAGGTGGAAAGAAGCTGGGCTCACCTCCACTAGCTTCAGATCTGAAGACAGAAAAGAGTGTTCCACCAACTGCTGCACATCAGGAACCACCAGGTCCTCCTGTTTGTCCATAAATATTTGGTAGCAGTAACAGTCCTGTTCCTTCTGGGCTCCTGACCTGCAAGAAGTGGTCATGGGGAACATTTACCTGGTGCCGTGGTGAATCTCCTTATCCAGCACAGCATGGTATCCTGCTCCCAAGGGCATAACATAGTTTCTCCTTTTCCATTTTAAATAAATTTCAGTATTTTTTTCAAATGAACCACAATCAGAAAATTTCTTCTTTAGATCTATTTAGAAAGGATTTCCCCTGCTCTGCGGGGGAGCAGCAATACAGAGTCCCCTTTGTGTTCCACCTCTCCGAGCACTCTACAACCTCAGGGTTGACTGACATCTCCACAAAGGGGCACAGAAACCCAACAATTCCCTTCTATGCTCCCAAACAGCATCGTTATTTTTGGCTTCCTTCAGCCTCTCATCCTTTTTGTAGAGTCCTGAAAAAAAACTGGGACTGCATCCACAGAGTCCCTGTTTGAGAGCTGTAGGATCTGAGCCAGTTTGAGAGCCTGGACACATCCCAAAAGCATCCAAAGGCACTGAGGATGAACTCTATGTTTCTCAAAGCTCTCCCTAAGGCTGATGTGACTTTTTAAATCATTTTCCAAAGGAAAAGCCTCCAGGTGGAGCTTAGAAGTGGTTTTGGATGGACCACCTGGGACAAATGGACAACAAATGGTCACAGGTGAATAACTAATGAGCCATATGAATTGAGCTCAACTAGAATTGTACTCATTAAGGTCGGAAAAGACCACTTAGATCACCTACTCCAACCATCCACCTACCTCCAACACTGCCCACTAGATCATGTCCCTAAGTACTACATATCTACATGTAGTATCAGAAATGAAAAACAACTGTGTGGGAACGGGAACTTACTGCAGTCTCAAGAGTGGCTCTATTCCCAGGACCTGATGCATTATGAGGTTGAGGAACTCCTCTGGATCTGGAAGGGCAGAGAGAAGCAGAAGTCACACCACGCGAGGAACTTGCCACACTGCTGGATAGTTGTGAGCCAGATTTCTGGCACTGGGTAATCCGTTGTAAAATGCCCTTGTTGCACATGGAGAGAAATGTGATGATTGCAGTCAGAGAGATTGACTTCATTTACAAGCATTTTCTGCCTTTTTTTAACCAAACTGCAGCATTCAGAAAAACCAAAATAACTTATGAGGACTCAAAGAGGAGCTGACCATGGCAAAACAGACTGCCGCTGGCAGGTTCATCAGGGACAGATTTTTCAGGGCTAACTCAAAGACTAAAGGTCAAGGGAATGCTCCTTCACACAGTTCATCCTCTCCCCTCCTGGCAGCAGCTTGACAGTGGCAGAGATCCAGCAATTCCTCTCTCTTCATCAGACTTCAGGACAAACGTCAGTTAAAAAGCACATCAATATTTTCAGCTCTTAAGAACTCTTGCATGCACGTTTTTACATAAAAAAGCAGCACAGCAGGAAAATCAATGGGAGTAGCACACAATTATGCTGTCAGTACACACTGAAGAAGCCTGGAGAAGGCTCCAGAGAGCACATTACCTTTTTCAGCATTGGTAAAGCTTGAGCATTGGCCCTTCTCAGTTAGCTGCTCCCTCAGGTGCATCACGCTCTTAGCCATTACAAAGCCATTCCTGGAAAGAAGAAACAGCTACAGATGATCTCTGAAGTGTGTTTGGTGAAGTACTGAGACAGGCTGCCCACGGAGGTGGTGGAGTCACTGTCCCTGAGAACTGTGGAGATGTGGCACTTGGAGACATGGTTTAGTGGGCATGGTGTGGATGGGTTCAACATGATGATCTTAGAGGTCTTCTCCAACCTTACTGATTCAGTGATTCTATGATTCAAACCATAGCACCACACACCATCCCCGGGTTGTATTTCTGAAGGCAGTGCCAGGGCACTGACCCCGAGGAGGATGCTGATGTCTAATTCCTAGGTGGAAGCAGCTCTCCTTGCCTCTCTCACGTCCAGCAAGGGAAGATGAGAAAAAACTGGTATCTTTAATACAAAATCCAGATAATTTAGATGCCATGATATGGTCTACCTGTATCCAGCCTTAAAGAAAATGGCTGATATGGCACTTAAGGACATGGTTTGGTGGGTGATGGGCTGACAGTTGGACTTGATGATGTTGGAGGCCTCTTCTAACTTTAATGATTCTATGAATGGGCATGGTGGGGATGGGTTGATGGTTGGACTGGATGATCTTAAAGGTCTCTTCCAACCTCAGTGATTAAAGGTTCTATGATTTTGAACAGGGAAAACTCACACACGCAGTGGGAGCCTTACAGTCAGGGGAAGAAAACAACTGGAAGAGGAGCAAGAGAGGAAGACTAGGATGGCAGGAGACAACCTACAGGTAACCCTTTCCCAGGCACTTTTTGGCAGCGGAGGGCAGAAGTTATCAAAACAGATGGACAACTTCCAGCATTCCCACATACTGCACTCACTTTCGGAGGGGGTTCACGATCTCATCTCGCAGAATGTTCTGGACATTCCTATCACACAATTGGAAGGGTGTGAAGAGCATGGAGTCCAGCACAGATGTACAGGAGAAGAGGCTGTGAAGAGAGAGCACTGTCTAAGTCTGAGGAGTTTGCAGCAGTGGTTGGAAGCAAACTGTTGTGCTTAATGGCAATCAGTGGCTTTCATTTTCAACAATCCATGCACGCAACGACAGAAATGTGAGTGATAGCACATCTCCACAGTGAGATAAACCACATCTGGCTTAAGGAATGCTTGGAGTAAGCAAGGTAACAGTTAAGAGAATGAAATCTCGTACTTTGCAGCCAAAACTGCTCATGGGGGCACCACTGAGTCTTTTCCTCTCCAAACAATGCTGCACAGTGAAGCTGGGATCTCCTGGGTGCTTTCTTTGCTATGTTTCCAGCCACTGCCTCCAGCAGCAGAGTCAGCGTGGTCCAGTCCAGAGAACTATGATTTCTCACCACCCTGCACGACAGACACACAGAGTGGTACTCACAGGGGTACTTGAGTGTCTGAGAATCTCGTGGATTATAGGAAGGAGACCAAAAGGCTGCAAGCATTGAGGCTGCACCTCCACAGTTATGTTCTGCTCTACACCAGGTCCATTTCCAGCCACCTTGGAAGTCTGCAGTGCAGGGCACTGCCCAATTAAGAAGCAATCATTTAACAGTACAGCACTGCACAAGCAGGCACTTACCTAAAGAGTGCTGCATCCATGTAGCAGGAATTGCAGTGGCCCTGGATCCCCTTCATCCGTCCTCGTAGGACGTGCACCGCTTCCTCGTTCCTTAGAGGAGGAAAACCGAGCAGAGTGTGGGGAACATCTTCCTGCTCTCCTGCAAGAGAAGCAACAGAAGTAGTTCCCTTTAGCTTCCCACCTGATCTGGGTGTGCTCTGTCCTCCCCCAGTGCCACAGAGCTTTGCTCTGTTCCTGCTGGGACTGAACCATGCCGATATGGAGGTTTTTCCCCTTTACTAATTCATCTACTGGAAATGGAGACAAAACCCAACCTTCCTCACCATAGTTAGGCCCTAGCAATCCTCACTGACCTTATGGGACCCTTCCAACGAGGGATACTCTTGATTCAATAGTTCTACAGCTTCCACCATCAAGACAAAGACAAAAAGAGCCACAAACAAGTTGGTGTTGGGTTCCAGGCGAGCTTGGCATCTCCCTGTGGAATTTCCCCATGTCACTGCTGGACGTGGTTTAGTGGGCATGGTGATGATGGGCTGATGGTTGGACTTGGTGGTCTTTGTCAATCTGAGTGACTCTTATCAATCTATGAAAGACCTTCAATATAAGCCATGAACATCCAGCCTCAGGGAACATGTGGAAGCTCAGACACGTTAAAGCCTGCATTCATCTGTCTGCCTTCGCCATGAATAAGAAGGATTTATGTCCTCAGCCCTACATCCTGTTACCAACTTCATCTTCCAAGGTGGCTTTCTCAATACGGTCTTTTTTGTTTTCTTCAGCATTCTTCCCTAGTAATCCAATCCCACTTTTTCAGCAGGTCTTTAAGACACTCTTTATTGTCCCTACTCCCAGTTTTTGGGCAGCTTCTATGAGAATCCTCTTTTTTTCTTTTACAGTGGTCTCATTTATGCTTTCTAAATGGCAAACTTGTATTCTCTGCTCTTGGAGGTATTTCCTCCCATTCAAATGAAAATAATGACCTACTCTTCCCTTTGCTGTCTTGTAAATGTCTTACCACATCAAGCTTTACATTAAAATGGATTTCATCCTCTTCCTTTCCCAAGCTCCCCCTCATTTCTCCAGGTACAGCGCCTCAATTACCTGAGACTGGCTACAGTTACCCACTGCAACTTTCTAGAGCCATAACATCCGTAAGATATGATCTACTTGTCTCATTCAGTTCTCAGTAATCAAAGAATATCCCACATTGGAAGGGACTCATAAAGACCATCAAGTGTAATACAAGATCTTTGAAAGCCACAGGCAGAAAAGCCTCAGCCTGCTTGCAGCTTTCACAATGCCATGCAAGACCTATTGCTCTAGGCTTTGCTGTTGCCTCCTGACATTTTCTGCTGGCTTATCCAACACACCCATGCCACAAAGGCCTCATTTTCAGAGCCAATAGCAACACCTTGCCCTAGATTCTACACCCACACAACTCCACCCTACATTATCCTTGTGCTCAACAACTTACCATGTCTCTCACACTTGTAGGATATTCCCTATAAAGACCAACTCACTATCCTAAAAACAGACATTGCTTGGAACACTCAAAGAGAACCATGAGTATGAAATCACCGATTAAAGACACTGCACACAAGGAGTCTCCACATCCCAGCACAGCACTGCCTCCCCTCAAACCAGAGAGCTTACTATAGTCTACGAGGCTCAGGTCACGGCTGCGCAAGCACTGGAAGCGAACATCGGGCTGGCAGGACTGCAGCTTCACAAAGATGCCACGCTTGGGAGCACAGTGGAAATAGTATTTGCCCAGCCATTCACCAGCAGTGACCCCTTTATCTTCATCCTAAGGATAAAAAGCATTGAGGAATGACACAAGAGCAGGTTTCCTATGAATCAAGTGCAATCCACCACACGACTATTTAGTATCTTAAGAGCTATGTGCAAGTTTGGTGCTGTTCTCATGTTTTCATTTATTCTGGGTATGTCTTAAACCTGTTGACTCCACTTGCAGGATTCACAATTATTCTTTTCTTACCAGTTCAACTCCTGCCATTTTGTGCTTGGTGTGGGGCAGGTACCCCAACCAGCGGATGATTCCCGACACTTGGTTTCCCTTGTCCAAGGTGATCTGGACCATGGAGTTCACCTCCAGGGATGGGTTCACGCCTTCACACTCCTCTCCACTCTCACTTATCTGTTGTTTCATTTGTTTTGAGTGTTCCACACCCATGTCAGACTCAAATGGTGGAAATAAACCTATTGGGTAGGAGAGACAGAAAGTCACCTAATGACAGACAGCTCTACATATCATCATCATCATTCCTAACACCAGGTCTGATCTAAAATTATATACCATGTATACTGGGGGCTGTCTCCAGGTTATTTTTATGCCTTTAGTGAGATGAATCAACTCAACAGAGAATCTAATGACAGCTGTTCCCAGTCTGGTCCTGGGATATCTGCACAGCCATCTTTTGATGGCAACAGAACCCATTGATTTGTTGCTTTGTCCAATGACTCACACCATTGCTGCTGGCATCTGGGCCTTCTTGAGTTAGTCTGTCATCAGGATGAAGCTATGCTCCACCTTCTACAGTTAAATTAAAGACTCTTTAGCCAGTGGTGCTCCCCATCCTAGGAAATATTTCTATGCTGTGATCAGACTCTTCTTTCTGATAAATGAGAGAACTCAGCTCATTTGCCTAAGGACTTTCTCAGGACTTGAGAATTTCCATGGACCTTTTCAGCCCTCTGATTTAATCAGCTGGAATTAGGCTGAAGCTTTTGTCAGACCTAAAGAAATAAATGCTAAATCCACACAACTGTGCCCGGGACAGACATATCTGATAATAACCTTACTTTGGGAATGAAAGTCTTCCTTCACAACAGAGTCCATTGGGATCTCTCGAAAAATGTCAGTAGTTCCTTCTTCTTCCTGAAAGGAAAGAAGAATATATGAGCTAAATGAGCTAAATGCTCAATCAGATCCAAGACATTCCTGAAATATGAACCAATTTTTCCAAACAGGCCCAAAGAGTCTGCAAGCAACCTTATACTTCTTTTGGATGATGCTTTCACTCTTCTTTAAGGCCCCAGTATCACATAGATAAACCAACAGGAGAAGATGGTGAGGCTGTTCTTACCGGGCAAACTTTAACGAACCATTGGGCTCCCTCCCTGTAAACTGCCATTGCTACTCCTTTCCTGCGGACATCATCCACATAGAAGCTCACGGCATCTCCCACTTTCACAGGAACCACTTCTTCTGCATCCACCTTTGGCTTCTGCTTCCCGTGGTCATTATCCAGGGTGGGAACGAACTGGATTCTGCTGAAGGGCAGGAAGATCCCGCAGTTTGGCTTACACTTGAAATACTCAATGCCAAGATAGGATCCGTCGCTGCGCCCTCTGTTTTCACCCTCGCCCTGAAAACGTGGCGCACAGTTATGTCACACTGACAAGCTTAAAGGGAAAACAAGCAATTTACTTCATTGTCAGGTCTTCAAGAAACATGCAGATGTAGCACGGTTAGTGGGCATGGTGGGGATGGGTCAACAGCTGGACGTGATGACCTTAGTGGTCTTTTCCAGCCTTAATGATTATATGAGTGACAATGACGGTCTGATGGCTGGACTTGATCTTAGGGTCTTTTCCATGAGATTTTAATTCTGAGTGGGCATGGTGGGGATGGGTTAATGGTTGAACTTCACGATCTTAGAGGCCTTTTCCAACCCTAATAAATTCTATGGTTGTCCAGTTACCTGCAACTCCACTCCAAAGAAGAATGGGGACAATGCAGCAGAAGTACTTTTGTGAATGCTCCCAATGTAACGGATGACACCGGGGAAACGTTGCCGGTCGACTTCCACCATCACTCTCTGGCCCGGCACGGCTTGCAGAGCTGCCTCAAGGTTCAGCCTCTCCAGGAAGCAGTTCAAGCGTTCGTTGTGGCTGCTGATACCCAAGAGGAAGGTGGCCATCTCCTTACGCACGGGCTGCAGGATTTCCACATTGATGGTGACGGTGGAGCTGTCATCCAGCATGATGACTCTCAGGAAACAAGCTGGGGGCATGTCGGTGAAGTTGCGCAGGTAGCTCCTCTCGGAGCAGAAGCACATGTTCCCAGCTTGGAAGTACTTGCTGCCATAGGCACATCCTTCTGTCAGGATGTAATAGCAGTTCCCATCCCCTACTGAAGGCAGGAGGCTCATCGTCGTTCGCCTGGGTGGTGAGAAACAACAGAGGGATGACATACACATGTTAACATGAGATTTTCTATTTCAGGTTGGAAGATGTCTCGACCCCAGCCCCGTATGCAAGCCCCCATCTAGTTGGGTTTTGGGTATCTCCACGAATGGAGATCTCAAAGCATGACTTCTGCTTTGTTCCCTTGTTAGATTTCTTGCAGCCTAACCAAAATGGGAAGAGTCAGGCTCTGTTCCTCTGCGATACACTCCCAGCAAGAAGCTTCAAACCTTGCACATCTTGTTCTGTACAACACTGCACAACCAGTTCTGTCTCATTAAGCTCTGCCTCCTGCTTCTTTTTTTTTTTTTTTTTTGCCGCTTACTTCTATGAGCAGGGTGAAGGCTAAAGTATTTGTAAAATTCTCCAAGAAGAGTGTCCTAGGCTGTAAATAGAGTTCTTCAATGTTAAAGCAGATAAATACTCAAAACATGTCCAGACCATTGCAGCTACCTCATTTACAACAACACAGAAATGAGGTGAGCACTCCTAGGGTAACCAGATATAAAGGTGCCTTCAGATCATTTGGTCTGAAACACAGTTCCCTGTATTCATGAGAATGAGGAAAGTGCCAGGCAATTAAAACTACATGGATTTTAAAGTGCTAAATTGGGGTGTCTGTTTCACTCTGTTCCCCAGCAGCATAGGAAGCAGTAGGAAAGGGGGGGTTTCAGCGAGCAACNCCCACTCTGGGGAAGTGGAATGGGGTAAATGGCACTGCGGGGTATCTGGGAGTGCCGGAGAGGCCCCACTGCGGCGGAGACCCCTCTGAGCGTCCCCCAGGCTCACTACCCCCTCCCCATCCTCCTCTTCCTCTTCCTCCTCCTTTCCACCCGTTCTCACCACCGCCGCCGTTCTCTTCCGCATCGGTACCACAGATCGAAGGGGGAGGGAAGAGTGCAGAGCGGCACTTCCGGTCCTCCCCTCCGCCCCTTCGGACCTCCAGCCAATAGAAAGCCGTGGTGGGGACTGAAGAGCCCAATGAGGTGGAAGGGGCGCTGTTAGCCCCGCCCCTTTCTGAGGGCTCGCGGTGTTCCCGCGCGTTGTGTCGTGTGTTCGGTGCGTCGCTGACGGGGTTGGGCTGTCCGCGCTGTCCCCATAGTCCTGCG